>JAKELK010000081.1:0-295834 GCA_021525775.1 Lactarius deliciosus
GGGCTGAGAAGTACTAATATGTAAAAGCCATTCCGATATTGGAGCTCGAGCGAAGTGTTTCGGTCACATACGTAAACTGATAAATGCGACCTTGCGAAAGATCAGGACTTGGATCAGGACATCAACACGAACAGTTCGTGAAAAGTGGCTGTGCCATCGCTTCGGTCCACTGCCACAAACAAGCCTATGATGTGCGCAATATCATATGTAGCAAAGAAGGCTAGAAGGACGTGGGTGAGACGGCAAGAGCCGACCTTACGGCGCTTGGCGTGAACCCGGGCACAACCATCTAGGAAGCCCAAAGCTATCTCTAGCAACTTATTCATTCTCCTGCCGCTGGAAGCTTGGCTGGGAAGTCACGGAGGCACCTTAGATACGTCTTAGGATATCATGTAACTTGCGTTGCGCTTGTCCAGTCTGAGCCTACGGCCCGTACCCCGAGTATAAATCAATGCAACAAAAAAAGGACGTGGGTGAGCTCGGGAGCCCGGATGTGAGAAGCTCACTTGAGTTCTTGATTATAATACATGGGAGGACGTGGCCCTCCCCAACTCATCGATTAGAACTAACGATTCTGACGAAGCGAGACCTGGAATCATCGCAGAAGACGTCATTTCGTTGACAAATGTGCTCAGATAAACTGGGCAAATAAATCGGCATAGTACTCTGCCAGGACAAAACAACCACATTGGGCCACGACAGCCAGCAACCTGACTTGTCTGAGGTCCTGAGTTCTGGGTTTTCCATGCGTTACAGTAGGTGAACAAAGAATGATAATATAATTGCAGAGACCAGCAATGACCTGACATACTCTGGTACCAGTAGGGGCGTAATGGTGGATACGGCCCAACTGGTAATATACTTTGGGCCCTGTGGGATTGTGATGCGGTACAGTCCGAGTCGGAGCAATTCACGTCGTTAGGGCCTTGGCATTGACTGTACCATGACTTTTTGGGATAACGACCGGACTTGCATCACGAGTGTACTCGGAAACTCGGGTCGGACTCTTGGTCGGACTAGGAAGGGATACTTAAAGGTTGAGGGATAGCTTTACATAGAGATGAGTTGTTGCCATATTGATTCCCTGAGAACCCGGTCAACGTGATGCTATGGCGAAGTGAAAAGGACATACTGATGGACTCGGAGACGTAAGCAAAGGTCACAACATGTCCAACATGGTCACCTAAATTCGAAATGAGGCTAAGGTTATAATATACCGCTCAAGGTGGACCTTGAGGTGGACTACAGTAAGTTTGACTAACCGCTTTCTAGCGGGCTTTCTAGAGAGCACCAAAGTTCAATAGTAAGTTGTCTCGGTGAAAATAATCTGAAGAGGGGCGGTGAGGATTCAAGGGGTGTTCACCTAGAATAAGGGTCCAATCAAGTGCATCTCAGACGAGTCTTTTCATCATGATCCTGGTGTGACGTTCAAGCTTCTTCTCTAGAAACCGAAGTGTTCCCACGCACTCATCAGTAAAAAGTGTCGCCCTATACATGGGCCACGGAATCGGTTATATAATATCAGAATTGATTACAATGTTCCGAAAGTCCACGTAAGGGTGGGAATAATTGTGTCAGCAATATATTGACCATACAACCGACGCGATCCATATATTGTTCTGCAAGAATTGCTGGACTTGCATTGGATTGTGGCCAGATAATTCCATGTAATGCCTTTTAATGATATAACGTAATATAATGATCCTAGATTACGACCAAGAAAAAAATAGTATTATTCCTCACTTACATTATGTAGATTATCTTATCACCGCACACATCTTATCATATTTACCAATCACCCATTCTGGGCTTACTCGCCTGGTTCCGGATTCGAACTCACAACCCGTGGGCCGGGGGCGTCAATGATGTTACTACTGCACCACCAGTGCTAATACTAGTCTCGCCAATCTATCCCTCTTATTTAGGAAGGAAGGAACAGTACCTGGTCTAAAATACAACAAGGCTGACTCGTAGGACATGGTTTAATGCCGCGTCTGGGTCTGCGGGTCCAGGACACACATCGTCGCGATCGTCATGGTCGTCGTCGCTGCTCAATGCCATCGTCGTATTTGTTGCGGTTGTCACGGTGTGGGCATCATGGACGTCGACGTCGGCGGCCGTGGTGGTGGGGGTGGTGTAGGGCTGGTGATGGGCAGCGGACGCTCCTCGGCAGTCTGCACTGTTAGCGTCGTCGTGCCAGGTTGCGGTCGTCATTGCCGCTGCTGCCATCACCCCGTGGTCGTCGTCGCTGCCTCCGCCGTCACTCCTCGGTGGTTACAGCTGTCCATTGTTGTGTCGTCCTCGCCGTCGCCACATTAGGGGTCGTCCTCACTATTGTCGTGGTCATCCTCGCTGTCACCGTTGTGGTTATTCTTACTGTCGTTGCCATTGGAGTTGTCCTCAAGCCTCTGTTGCCAGTGGTACGCCTGCACACACACACCCCGGGCCTAGGCCATGCCAGTTGGCGACTCGGCATCGAAGATCCTGCGCGGCTTGAGTAGCGCGGCGACGAGCGACAGGGTAAGAGCTTGAAGAACGGCTTCAAGTTTTCAGTGCACACGCGCTCCACGGGGTGCACAGCCTGAGGGTGTATGCGTCACTTGCGGGAGCAGGAAGTCGTGGGAGGTCACCTGTCGGGAGGAACGTGTGGGCGGGGGAGGTCGTGTGCAGCGCGTCCATAGTGGTGTGTCAGGTCAGGTTCGCAAGGGGGGAAGATGAAGACAGTACCTTGTCTGTACCGCTGCCCCATTGCCCATCCATGCCCACAGCTCCGCTCCCGAGCCCATGCCAGGTTCATCAGGGTGTCCAGCTGGCATAGTCTCATCTTCTGTTAATTGTCAGTTGGATATCGCGTATTCTCACAGGATCTACCCGAGGGCCAGGGGAAAGAGCTGAGTGCTGGGCTGGAATGACCAAGGGAATGACAACCCCAATTGAGAAGGAAGAGGCGTAGTGTCCGAGTCATCGGTCACCGTGACGGTGCCCAAACTCTTGCCCAAACTACTGTACGCACGGCGTTACAAAGCAAAAGCGGGCTCGGGGGCGGGCTGGAAATTTGCCATCGACTCGGACGAGAAATCTTGACGCCCTTGGTAGCGTGATTTTGTATGGGATTTAGTTCCGATAAATGGTCAATATAATCCCATTATAATGGCTAACATAATCAGTTGTATTGGATTTCAATGATATGTACTACAACAGGAATACTTCTGAGGCTTATCTTAGATAGGAATAATGTCAGTCACATACATTGGTTATGGAAATATTCTATGGGCCATATGTGTGAATAAAATACAATATCATCTATTGCCGTATTGGAATGTATTACACTCCACGGTCAGTTTTACTGATGCTCTCTTGATAGAATTCGAAATTTTTTGATCATCTATTGCGCCGCCTTCCTCTTTGTGCAGACGCCATGACAGAAGACTATCAACAGCGCTGGGAGTTGGATAATTGGTGGTTCTTATTCGAGTCGCCTGGCCTTCTCCCCTTTCGTTGCTGTCGACTCTTATCTTGACTCTTACTCTCTCTCTCTTGACTTCTGGCTCAGTATTTGCCATGCCCGCATTAATCCCTGTGCACAACACCCTTGGGGCGTTGTTCATCGGCACGGTCCTCTCGTCTATGTGCGTCTCACTGTCTGTGATACGCTGTTGCAGGACTCGGACCTGATCGAGCATGATCGATCATCTAGCATCTATGGTGTTACCTGGTTGCAAGTCTATTCCTACTATAGCAGTCACAGCTCAAGGGATCGGTGGCAGTTCAAGTCATTTGTGAGGACCCCACGTGCGATGCTCACTTGCTCGGGATCTTGACAGAGCCTTCGCAGGTCGCTTTTTTGATGTACACATTTAAGCTTCGCTATCCAACACATAATGGTGACATCACCTTTGACTAGGCTCGTTGACTCGGCCAACGTGGTTTTCGTCATTCATACAAATTATCACATTGGCATCACAAATTTTGGAGATTACCAGTCCCTCCCACTCGTGTCATGGTAAGCCGCTCAAAAGTACTGTTGTATGTATTTGAGGTTTTTATGGTGTTCCCAGGAGTCTTCCGGTACGTCTGTGTTGTGACGCATGGCTTGCCCTGATACTTACAAGAGCAAACATTTCTCTGAAGGCGGTAGCTTTGTCTGCCGGTGCGCTAGTATCTTATGGTCAAATTTTGTCCTCAATGCTCACGCACCTGTTACCAGTTGTTCTTGAAGTGTCTGTCCAGCAGTATGTTTTCATGAAGAGTTCATGAAGCAACTCTTACTGAAAAGGACGTAGCTTCTACGCATATAGGATCTATCTTCGTGAGTTCACTAGTATTTTTCATCTGTGTGGGACTTATTTTGGTTCAGTGAACAAACGTTCTCCGTACCTGCCAGCGGCGATCGTACGTATACGCGATTGTTCGGAGTAGGCACCTACTCACTGCACATAACCAGTCCGCCATCTCGCTGACGGCATTCGGTGAGTACCGTAACTTACCTTCGCGGTGGCGTGCCCCTTATTTTCGACCGACGTTTGTAAGGTATTGGGATTGGTATGTTAGCCCCTTCTGATCCTTTGATTGTGGGTTGCTAAGGCGTTATCCTTGTCTCCAGTGTTTGGTGCAAAAATGTCAGCCGTAGTTGCACATGTTCTTTTTCATGCTGTTACTCACAAGTTTGACACGTAGCCTGGAGCACCTGCACGACCTGGAAAATCCCTTTCGGGCACGTTTACTTCTCGTATGCTGATGGGGCTGCAATGTCTAATTGCCATTCATACCAGAATCTTTGCATTGCTACATTGTTTTGTGATGTCGTCTGCGACGTTCTTATTACTTTTGGAATGGTTTACAATCTCCTGAGTAACCGCACTCAAGTTCGGAGGTACGTTCATATCAAATATTGCAAAAATGCCATTACACTATTTACACCGGGTCTCTCGCTAGAACAAATGAAGTATTGAACCTTCTCGCCATATATGCTATCAATTGCGGCACACTCACTTTGTGAGCCAGCGTGCTGATTGGCGCCGACTTCTTTTCTGATAATTGTGCTATTCTGCAGGGTGTTTGCTATCTCCTGCGGCATATCGGTACTGTTTACTTTCACTTCCTGTGTCCTCTTGTCAAATATTGACTCCCTATCCTTGAACGAAGCTCGTCAAATATCCAGATGCGCTCATATACACACCGTCGTTCTTCATCATGATTCGTCTCTATTTCTGCGCGTTCATGTCCATGTGCGTCTTTATTCCTTTCTTTGTCCCTTTTGCGGGATTCCTGATTCCTGATATTATATCCCAGCCTGAATTCACGAGATAACCTCCGCGAGACGCTCGACAGACAGGAAGGAATTGTTATCACGCTCCGTAAGGCACACACGGGTACCGCAATCCCGTGCAACGTACAAGATACGACTGAAGCAACCACCAACAAGGATGTCTCGGAGAGTCTTCCAGTCACACCAGTTTCAGTTTCCTCCAACACGTTCTCAGACGGTGTCATGACTTTCGACAGAGAAAAGTACCCTGTATCCCCTGTACCCGGGGTCTTGATGGTATAACGGGTATAGTAGATATATCACTGGCAAAACCATCGCCGAGTCAGATGTACTAGTATCGACATCCGCTTGCGGCTTGCGTAGGTGGGCTATACAGCCTATACTTTCAGCATTGCTAAAACATGCATTTTTGTGATCCTACCAATGGCTCGGCGACTTTCACATCAATAATGATTAATCATGTTCCTGGATTTTACATTGGTTGCTTGAATTTGGAAACTAAGTGAATTGTAGGTAACGACTTGGGTAACGAAGTCGGATCAAGAACTGTATTTCACACTTTGGCTAACTGACAAGTTAAGGCAGCGGCGACGGCGATGAAGTGACCACGATGGCATGGCCATGACCACCAACAACCGCAGCGATGAAGACGGCTGCGACCACGGTACACGACGGCGACGAAGTGACTATGGCGCACGAACACGACGACTGCTGCCAGTGTAAACCTTGTATTCAGACCTTCAAAAACGCTATGCGGCGGGCATTGCACCTGTAGCCCAATGCCACGAGATGGCGACCGGGAGCTACGGGGGGCAGTGGCGAACAAGGTAGCGAATGGTGTTTACAGATTATTATCTAGATCCCTTCGTAGTCAGTCACTTTATTATGCACTTACTCAGGTTGTAATGTAATTAGATGTGTGGCTTGTCTTGTGCTGCCCGTAAATTACTTGGGTATTCTGACGGACTAGACCATACTTTACTTTTTGTTAGCTGCCAGTGGGGCTCTAAATATGAATTCTGTAACATGTACAGCCAACCGAGCGTTTCTCGTCGAGACCCATCGTACCTTGGACCGTGGCGGTTCTACGGCTTTTCATTTGCTCTTTCAAATCCGACTGGCGGAACTTCTCCCGGGTGACACTCACAACGTGTATTGTGATACTCGAATTTGAACGAAGCCTATGTACTCTATCCAGCTCAGAGGGGGAAAGTAGCTCTTCGGTCGATTATAGCAGAGAATATCATGGGGCCACGAGCACAGACATAGCAAGCCGAAGCCACCTGCACAGCAACACATCTAACCCGTCAGGTGAGGGTACTGGCGAGCTCTTTGGTGAGCTTTTTCTGCAAATGAGTCAAATAAGCAAGGAAGTCTCGGTCAGGGAGCCTCGAGTGCTCAAAGGCCTGCGTCAACGTTGTTCGTAGCTGGTGCAAGTGAGTTAATAATCCCCATCTGAGTGAGAGCGAACGGAGAAGCACAACAACCTTGAGGACAGCCTTTCGCCTTCTCGCGACCTTGCTGGATTCGCTGTTTTCATTCCCCTGCGTTGACCTTTCGTCAAGGCGTTGTGCGACTTGCTCAGCCTCGGTAAGTACGTCCTTCGGAAAGTCCGCCAAGCGCGCTAGCTGAAGGCCTAAGTTCGAAACGAAAAGTTAGCTACCAATCCGGATTGGGCCGTGATAACCAGGACCGTAGTGTTCCACCTCGTTCGCCGGGCCGTTCACTATCCTACAAGAGGTTAAGGGCGCCATTGCGGGACGAATGATCAATACTAAGTACTTATATGTAAAAGTCATGCCGATATTAGAACTTGATCGGCATGACCTCTGGAAAGCGTTTGGGCCGGAGGCAGTAATGACAATGCGGGTCACATACCTGAACTGGTAAATGCAACCTTGCGAGAGATCAGTACTTTAACACGAACACTGAGACTGATGTAGCTACTGGACAACCGTCGGCTGGCGGGATAGCGTCACTGACAGTTCGTGGAAGTGGCTGTACCATTGGCCTCAGTCCACTGCCATAAACAAGCCTATGATGGGTGCTATATCTTACGTAGCAAAGAAAGTGAAGCACTAGAAGGAGGTCAGTGAGCTCTAAAGCCCGGATGTAAGCGGCTCACTTTGAGTTTAATGAGTTCTTCGGCTATCGCATGGGAAATACCTACGCCCTCCTTTGGGGACGTGGCTCTCCCCAACTCATCAATTAGAACCAACGATTCTGAAGAGGCGAGACCTAGAATCATCGCAGAAGACGCCATTTCGTTGGCAAATGTGCTCAGACTCTTCTCGATGTCATCGTCGTTTGAGAGACGCGTCAGGAGATGGGTATGGATTCTAAGAAGTGATCGTCGGTTGAGCAGTTGTAGTATAAGTTTGGCAATGGGCTCACCGAAAACTCGCGTACTCTGTCGGGACAAAACAGCCACACTGGGCCATGACAGTCAACAACCCGATTTGCCTAAGGTACGTGCTTTTCCCTGTGTACAGTGAATAGAAAGGAATAAGATGATTGGAGCGACTAGTAACCTACCGGACATGCTATTAGTCGGGTATCAGCAGGAGTGTACTGGAAATACTGCGCATCTGGAAACTCACTTTGGACCCTGTAGTATTTGGAACGCGGTACAGTCGGAGCAATACACATCGTTAGGGACGAGCATCCCCACTGATTGCACATTTTCTAAAATGGGATGACGACCGGATTTGATCGCGAGTGTACTCGTAAACTCTGGTCGGACTAAGGGATAGTTAAAGATCGAGGGATGGCATTGGAGGTGGGCTATTACCATAGCTTTTCACTGAGAACCCGATCAGCATGCTACAGCGAGGTGAAAATTTGGACATACTGATGGAGACATGAGCAAATGACCACAACATATCCAACATGGCCACCTAAATTCGAAATGAGGGAGGCTAAGATTATAATCTCAAGTGAAGGACTTACCGCCTCTGAGGCTTTGTAGAGGGCGCCAATATTCAATAATATCTGAGTGACAAGATCCTTGATTGTTCTGAAGAGGGGCGATGAGACATCAAATATCAAGGAGTGTTCGCCTACGAATGACTTAGAATAAGGGCCTCTTCAAGGGCGTCTTTCATCCTGGCGTTACGTTTCTTCTATAATGCGGCCAGCGTGAATTTGCCGAGGGTGGGGGCACATTTGCAACTCACTAACTCCATGGTTGTAAACAGCCATTTGCCCTTTTGCATTGACGTATTAATGAAGCCTTGGGGTAGCTTTCTCTCGTCAAAGTCCGCTTTCTTGACGGAGAATAGAAAGCCAGACTCCTGGTATATAAGCTGTACAGGCAAATCGTCCTCCTTTTGGATACTTGCATGCAACGCATGGATGTCCCCAACGTTTTCCTTGTATGTCTCGCGAGCAACGTCAAGAAGGGGATTGCAATTCGCCTGAAATGACTAAGTTCGATTTCGCGCAGGAAAATTAAATGGTAACCTTCACAGCATACACACGTGCATTGACGGCAGCAATTCCTGTCTGGGACAAAAATTCATTGGCTCGCCTTGGCACTGACCAAAACTGAGGGACTCACTTTCTGGAGCGATGCGCCCTCGTTTAAACTCTCAGAAACGAGTCGTTCGATCTCCGCCAATCGTTGGTCGGAGAGCATCTTGGGAGGCGTCGGAGAATGTAAATATAAACAAAAAGTCCAGTAACGCACGTCGCATATGATGCACAACAGCTCGCTCTTCGACCCAACGAGGGCCTTCTGCAATGCGGGGACGTGTCGAACGACGCCCCGCAGATTGAGCATATGCGTCACCCGCGAAGAGGCTGTTCGCGCCGAGCAGGCCTCACGCGCCTCGTTCGAAGCCAGCTGTACGTCTTTAGAATGGGAAACAAAGAGAAGGCGAGCGGGTAACGGCACGCACAGCACTGATGAGCTTGTCAAGGTCTACTTTACAGAGATGCTTCAAAGCGTCTTTGACTTCTGTAAATCTATCCTCGCATCGGACTAGCTCTGACAATAAATGAACGACGCTGCTAGATGAAGCACTGCTTAGAAACTACCCTCGACGGCATCTAGCCGCGCTTCTAAGGCCGTTCGAACTAGGGAGAGGTTGTGTCAAGTAGTGGAAGTCCGCATTCAAGGCTAAAATATGCCTGTGACTGGGGCTAGCAAGCTTGCGCGCAAGAGTCGCCTTGCCATAGCAGTAGAGCAATGATTCAGGACGCTGAGGAAACGTAAGTACTCGTCGGCGAGTGAGGTGTTGAAGCAATCCACACCCAAAGAGAGAATGAGGTGACTTCGCGTTCCCCATATTGCCAACAATCTCCAGGTTGCGTACTGTTTCCGGATCAATCATCATGGTCCCGTCAACTGGAATGTAACGAATGCGCAGTGACCCGTTAGCAAACTGCGTGTTTAACTTGATCTCTGTGTATTTGAATAATGCCGAGGCAGCGGACAATGCATAGTATCTGACAAGAGGTACTAAGGCCTAAAAAATTAGCCAGAGACGCGCATATATGCGCACTTTCTTGAAACGGCCAGTATCATGGCTGCGCGTTCTTCGTCCTGGACACAAAGTTGAGACAGAAATTCTAGGCCTTGTTGTTCGAGCTGTGAGAACAGAGTTGGTAGAGATAGCGACGGCCCGTACCAGCATCTTCGTTCCAGAATTTGCGTAATACGGGTTCAACAGGTACTCCAGGGAATTCATCACAAAGACGTTGCACAAGCAGAGACGTGGAATTTGGCTTATTTCTAGACGATGGTCCTGAACCGTCCTTTGGGTTCAGAAACGTATCCGGGACGAGAATGAGCGCTGGATAATGAAGGTGCATCTGATGGAGCGTTTTCACGTATGTTTGGCAGTCAGCGAGCTACAGTGCGTTTCGATCGTCAAGCCCGTGCGCCGCAAGATGTACAGTACATGTGCACGATACCTGAATCAACATGACACGACCAGTGTCACGGTCAAGCGCTGCAATGCCAACTTCTCGGGCGATACCGCGGCCTTCTAGTAGAGAGATAATGAAACTAGCCTCATGGCGAGAAGTTGCGGCCGTGGTCGCTTGTGCTGTGCCTGGGCGGGATTGGGCCGTGCGACGGGCGATAGACGCCGACCGCGACTGCCCAGTCCAAGGGCGAGTGGTATTGTCTGAATAAGACTGCATGCCCAGCGGTTGGTTGGGTGTCGATTATATTTTAAGTCACCGCGCTGTTGACACCTGTGTACGTGTTTGTCAACGCTGCACTCGGGCCATCGGTAACTTGGTACAGTACAGTGTAAGTATTAGTATCAGAACAAGACGTGCTGCTTATACAGGAGGACTACAGGAGGACTTCCTTTCTTGCTTGTAGTGACCGCTCATTTATAGGCACTGGAGTTCTCGCATCTTTTGCGGGCCCGTCGAACTCGACAAGTGGTGTCACGCTGTCAGTTGCAAGATCGCGAGTCGCGCCGGCGGATATCGACCGGACGCTGAGAAACGGAATGTATCGTTAGCCGCCTAATCTCTGTTGGCTGTTCTATCCGGCGGCGTAGTTGAGGGAAGTGCAAACATGTCCGGTCGAGTAACGTAGCATCCTAGGGTATGGCTCCACACGTACTCGTGGTTGAGAATCATGGTAAGTGTTTGATAAGCGGCTGGTGTCGCATATGGTACTTTGGTACGGGGATCAAGATAGCGCGCAGGGCGTCCCGTTATCGGACATAGCTGCGTTGGTCTGGCTGATTTATACAATTCGTCATATGGCAGAATCGCGGGGAAGGAAGCCATCACTCACAAAGTGGTCGCCCTCTGCTCACGTATGCTCTGACATCCTCCCACTTCACATGAGATCCAAACATCGCTGCCATGGTATCCTTCCAAGGGGGCCGTGTTGCTGACTCGTCCTGGGAGGTCTCATGGATAACGTAGTTCTTCGCCACATTCTCCGTATGAAGCTTGACTGCAGGGGCCAGGAGCGACGCATCTACACCGTTCGTGGGCTGTTGGATCTCTAGTTTCGTTTTTGAATCGCCTGCTGTTGAACTTGAAGCACCATTCTTGCCGTCTTCCAAACTAAGTACACATCGGGTCTCGGAAGTTTTGTAGTCAAACATACCAGGAAGTTGGGCCTCTGCCGGTACTGAGAGTGTCTCACAGCGACTGACCCATCTCAACAGAGGGCCGGAAATGGCTGTCCGTACTGCGAGCGCCCGCTTCCTCTTTTCTTCCTCTACGAAAAGGTAATTCCTGTGCTCAAAGATGTTTCCCTCTTCCATGTCCAAAGCACGCGCGATAAGTTCGTCTTGCGTTTGTGCGCGGACCTTGATCTTCGACTTCTTTGGTATGGACTTGATGCACAATTAGACGAGCCTTTCAATCACAAGTGTAGAGGCAAACGCACCTTCTTGTCGGCTGCATCTTTCTTCATCCGTTGTGCAGTGGCACTTGTATTTAGGATGGTGTGCGAGCGCCGGCTTTGACGTTGTGCATTATTGATGACTTCTCCAGTCTCTGCATCGATTGCGAGTCCGAGCGACACGCGCCGCTTTTTCTTCGCCGCCATAGAAGAAGTGTCCTCTGCGGCATCTTCATATATCTCTGGATTGAAAGTCACTTTCTGACGGGCATGAGCGGCAGCGGCAGCTTTTTCGACGCGGCTTTGTGCAACCTACAGTATAATCGGAAGAGAGTTAGCGACCTGGGAGGATACGAAATGATGCGTCACCTTCTTTTCCCTTCGTTCTTCGGCCCTTACTAGTCCTTCTCCTGCGTCGGCGGTCTGCTGCACTGCCTCGGCCTCTTCGTCCGTGCTCTCGAAATCAGATCCGAATACGTCTTCCTCGTCTGCGGAGGTGTGTTAAAGAGATTACGAACGAAGATGAATTTCTGACCTTTGACGATAACGAAGTCCTTGTCGTCTGCTTCGTCTTTGGCGTCTTCAACGCTGAGCTCTGCAAGAGCCGCTTCCATACTGTTTTAACGCATCCATATATACGCAGTTCAGGAGGACAAAATTGTTTCGCACCGGTTACCCGCAGTGCTACGACGAGAGCGACGTTGAACCAGAGTGTTATCTACATCCATGTTCGTTGAATGCAAGGACATGCTTGAGTGAGAGTGTTGGCGCGTTGACGGCGAAATACAGTATTACCAAATAGCAAACTCGCGCCCTTTGTTTACGCGCCGCTTCCACCTCCATGTCCAAACCACTTCCGGGGCCTTCACGCCTTTCGAAGATTCTACAAAGTCTCAACAGGGCACCTCGACCTACATTGGCCGGTGTCAAGAGCATCACCCTCACACTGGCACAGCGAAATGACCACTTCGGTGCACGGTACGACCCTCGATCTCAAACGCGGACAGATTTACCGAACGCATCCCATAGCCACTTCCTGAAAGAAGAGATGCCTAGGATACGGTATGCCAACCCAAAAATTGACATTCAGGTCAACAAACTCCCGAAAGCAAAGGAGGAAGCATGGAAGCCGGAGCTTGTGCTGGAATTTTGTTCGTCCTCGTTTACTACCCTTCGTTTTGCTCTACCCGAAGTCTTACAACAAGTCTTACAACTCCAATGTAGCCGATGGCCGAAAACAAGATTTTGACATCCACAACAAATGGTCTTCAAGAATATTTGAAGAAATCATGGACTTGGCCGGAGGTAACAGCTGGACACGCTGGAAGACCGAGCGCATTGAAAACGGACTCCCCATCGTCGATGGACCGCCACAGACCTATGTTCCCCCAACACCCAGACCTGCAACGGGTGCCGCGGCTGTGCTACCATAGTTTTATGCTTTCTTGCCTCGGTTTAAAGTGTCTGTCTTTACTGCTCACTATCCTAAGCCCTAGAATTACTATTCATGAGGGTACTACGTTGGTCTATATCGTTTAATGAAGTGACCAATTTTGGTGCAAATAAGATGCGGCGATGAATAAGCCAATAGCCACCACGGCAGCAGCGAGATCGTCCAATATCGCTCCAGCCAGCTGCATATACCCGAAGCCATACGTGATGATAGAAGGGAGTGGTTTTGGGAGATGGGGGAGGGCCAGTGATAGAAGCATCGGGGGCTGCGCTGGGTCCTGGAAACCACGTTCAACGAGAAGAAAGTGCTGCATGGTGTGAACACTCACAAAACCCGAAAAGATTCGCATCGAGTGGAGGCCTAGTTCCAGGGACACGAAAGCCCAAAAAAACGGCTAGAGTATATGTCAGTCCGAGATGATTCGAGTAGCAGTGATCAACACGAAAACTCACAATGGTCTCGACACTCCATAAATTCCCCTCCACCGAGCCTGTCGCCAACCGGGCCCATCGATTCCACATATTGCTTGAAGAAACGACAGCGGAATTCTGAACCCGAAACGCTTCAGGCTCCATCCAAAAGATGAAGAACGCCACGAGCGCCCACACAGAGAAGACGTGGAGGATCGGGAGTAGCTTCCGAGTTAGGGTTTTCGGCCTCGCCTCTGTTTGGGACAGAGGTATACTTCCCGCGCCCTTTCCCGCGCCAGCTCCTGCGGCGAAGTTAGACATTAAAGCCAGAAGTGGGTCATCGGCCATGGCTCCGTTTGGGCCAAGGACATCAGGACCAATTGACCCTGACCCAACAGGAGGCGTGCCACTAAAAAGAGCCCGCAAAAATTGTTGTTGCTGTTCATCTGACCAGGTAGATGGGTCTGGTGGTGAGCTACCCAACCCTGAGGAGCCATAGCGAGATCCAAGTGGATCAGGTGCACGACGTGGAGGTTGAGGAGCAGCTGGTGGAGTGGGGAGGGGATCATCGCCAATGAAATTAGCAAGATTTGCTGTTTGGGCTGGGGGTGGGGTAGGTGGAGTTGCTGTTTCTACCGGGACGATGTATGAGAACACCGTTAAACTGTCAACGAAGCACTGAACCTACCAGGGTGTACGAATTGTGGAGCATCGTCTCCCCTCGCAGACGAGGTTAACTTCGAGAGACGGTCGGTGCCCCTACTGAGGATTGCTCTTCGTCGAGCTTCTGCTTTCGCTGCGGCAGACATGTTCGTTGTTCGTGGTGGTTGAGTGACCGAAACAGCGGGTTTCGCAGAACCACTCACGCGTGGGGTCACGGGTTACGCGCGTTACGCTCAGACACTCATCTGCCTCGCCATGTCACCTCAGGATAAAGCTACGACCGAAAGACATGCGCGCATCCTTAGAGAACTTGTTAAACGCTCAGAGAATAGAGTTTGCGCAGACTGCAAGCACAACGGTAAGTCCGGCCTCTCCGATTTGCTCATTTTCTGACCTATCCTCTTTTTCCCGGACACATAGATCCTCGCTGGGCCTCATGGAATCTGTGCGTTTCCCGTGACCATTCTTTTTTCAATGCACCTCATGCCTTTCTCTAGCGGTGTCTTTCTGTGCATCCGCTGTTCTGGTATTCACCGTGGAATGGGCACTCATATCAGCAAAGTCAAGTCAATTGATCTCGATGCTTGGACACCTGAACAGATGGAGGTATATAACTAGTATCTACTCACAGCATCCACCCTCATGACGAATGTACGAATCAGAACATCCAAAAATGGGGAAACCGCCTTGCCAATCTATACTGGGAAGCTCATCTCAAACCCGGGCATATTCCACCGGATCAGTGAGTCCATTGTATTGCTGGTAACAGGTAACATTATCTGATATCACCATAACCTCAGTAAGGTAGAATCTTTCATTCGATCGAAATATGAGTCCCGCCGGTGGGCATTGGAGGGGCCTCCTCCTTCAGATCCGGCAGCTCTTGAAGGCAGCTCGACTACCGTCGATGTTGACTCAAAACCTCAATCGTCCTCTCTTTTCGGTCCAAATTCGGCCCATACCGATCCCCCTCATCGCCAGCTCTCTGCACCCGCGGTCACATCTGCCGTTACGGCGCGGCAATCGCAGCCACGTCAGCTCCTTTCTGCTCAATATGCGCGTGGCAATGCCACGCCCCAAGCCACCTCCCCTGCTCCGTCCCCTGCACCACCACCGGCGTCCGCACCTACATCCTCTGCGCCAGAAAATGACCTCTTCTCGCTCGATTTTCACGCGCCTCCTGTAGACCCCACACCTACGGCATCCGCACAAAAGAAAGATACTAAGCAAGATATTCTCTCGCTCTTCTCGACGCCCGCTGCGCACTCTCCTTGGGCACAAGCACCAGTCACTCAACCGCAGTCCCAGGCACTTCCACCGTTTAGCAATACCACTGCCGCCCCCTCGTCTACTGCGACTTGGAATGTCGGCCACAATTGGAACAACCCTGTCCCATCCGTGCAACAGAATGTCTGGGGCTCTGCTGCACCTGCCCAACAACCGTCACTACTTGGCTCCGGAAGTGATATTTGGGGAGGGACCGTTCATAATTCTGCGAGTCCCAGTGTTGGTCCCTTTGGGTCGTCAACTGCGACACACACTGATAAGAAGGAGGACGTGTTCGGGGACATCTGGGGTAGCTTCAAGTAGATACCGCGTTTCCTCTGTTTGCACCTTTGATAATACCATATAGTTGGCAATCCAAACGTTTGTCCCGTGTCTGAAGATCCAAAGTGGAGTCCAATTCGCCTTTTTGTCACCTCTTCGTCGTCCTTGGTGAGTTTCTTGTCTTCAAACTCGATCACCTCTGTTCATCTATTCCAAACTTGCTGAGCTCTAGTAGTACATCTATGTCCTAAACATTACATTAAGACAAGGTCTAGTAGGAATGTCAAGACCGCTGGGATCTGCGGGCATGTCTTCTGGACCACCCCATCAACATCTTTGTCAAATTTTTGTGATAATAATTTCATTCCGGCCCTCATTTTATCGCGTGATTATATCCATATTTATTTTTCTTTGGGAAGAGAAGACGCTGGGAGAGTGCCAATCTAGTGAGATCTTTCGAAATTGGCACATGTGTAACCACTGGCATTTGCAGACATGTGGAACGACGTACTTGGTTCTGGCCTTCCCTTCATCGTACGTATTAATTGGCGTGGGTTCTTGTCCTGCCCTCCTATTCGAAGGGTTCAACACACTCCGGCTCTCTCAAAGGCCATCAAAGCATATCGAACCCATTTGTATGCCATACAAATGGATCCGATATGTTAATGCCAGTGGATGTAAATGTAAGCGCCACTCAATCAAACCGAACGTACATGAACTTCGGGCATGAGAGTGATTCCTTTTAGTGTAACGACGCAAGAGTAGAAGAGTAAAAGGGATTGAGGTGCTGAGGTGGCGGAGTCGACCTTTTATGCTGGTTCGCGTTCATGTTAATCTTATACTCGTTACAGGGATACAATCAGTTACTGTAGATCTGCTCAGTCGCTCTCTACACAGACGCAAGATCCTTTAAGACGTCGGTTATTGGCTGATGCTGAGCCGGATTTTGAATTTACAACGCACCTTCTCAATCAATTTCCTTGCAATCGGGTGGAATTCCTCTTTTGACCGCAGAAAATACTCCTTCGCTAGAGTCGAATCGACTCGACCAGCCGCTCGAAACGTGGGGCGGCAGAATTTCATGCGGCCCTTGACCACACCCGTGCCATCACGACCGGTTACCCATTTGAGTGCGTGACTGGCAAAGTTGAGCGCTACCGACGATTGGGGTTCCTTCAACGCGACATTGTAAAAGCGCAGGCGAATCTCAGCATTTGGTGAAGTAGCCGCGTCGTAAAGCGCGCCGAGGTGTTCTATATGGGCTGATGGTAAAGGTGCGTACGTTGCAAGGCGTTCGAAGAACACAACTACAATAAGGTAAGGGATTGAGATCGGATAATACTGTCAAAGTCTCACTCTTTTGGTTCGAGTTGTAGTCTTCCACGTCTGATGCCGCAAAATCTAACTTGTTCACGTCAGAGATGGCCCGCGAGGCGTCCCATCGCGCGGCAAGACTATAGGCAGACTCTGCAAGGGTCGTGTCATACGAGGGCTCCACCGGAAGCTTCAAGCCTTCGCCGTAAAACCATTTCTGAAGAACAGGTCAGTCGACTAGCTGCAAATAGTGCGTCCGAGTGAAGGTGGACTCGCATCCCAGTCCACGCTGTTGAGGGCGTCGAGCTTTTCTTGACCACCATGCCTCTCGAAATACGCATAAAGATGGGCTTTCCAGTCCCATGTAGTAATGCTTTTTCCTTGAAACGTTGAAACATAGTCTCGGATGTAGGGAAGGAAAACGTCTAATCCCCCTAGCGTTTTTTCTGGGAATCTGTCAGATTCAAAAGCTTTTGTAAAAAAAGACAGAACACACCCAAGTAAAACAGGAAGTTGGCGCCTTTCTCGTATGGGATACTGCTGTACGCATCGTCGGGGTCTTCGCCTGGCTCAAAATCGATCACCAAACGTTGATACTTTGGCTTTTCTACGTAATTGCCCAAAGCCTCGTAAAGGGCCGCAGATCCGATGATATATTGGAATCCTCGCTCTGCGGGGGAGTGTAGAAATTGTTGCAACAGGCGTTCGATGTATGTTGTCCACCCTTCATTGAGCCAAAAGTGCGTCGCCTCAGCATGGCTGTGTAAGCGCTAATTGTTAACCTAGCGGATGTATGGCACTCATGTGCTTCGTTCAGGGACTCACGTAACGCCATTTCCGAACCAAGAGTGAGTGAGCTCGTGCACAACAACATCAACCAGCGTGCGGTCCCCGGCAAGAAGTGCTGAACAGGTTAAGCAAGAATAGATGAACTATTTGTCAAAGTGGAACGCACTGGGCGTCAGGAAGGAAAGACAGGCGTTTTCCTTTTATCTTTGTCAATGAAGGTTGCCGGGCTAAATGGTACACGGCTCACCATGCCTCCATACGGGAACGATGGAGGAAGAACCAAGACATCGTAGACCCCGAATTTGTAAGGACCTATAATATCTTCCTCTTTTGCAAGGAATCTAATCGCAGTTAGATCCCCAATCGCGCATTAGAAAAATGACCATGTGGTGACCTTCCCGTGTCCTCGCTGAATTCCCAGTAGCTGGCATCCAATAACTCTGGCTCAGCCCAGACCCCACTCTTCCAACTTCTTCCTTCGACTGTTGGGAAGGGCTTATAACGCACATTCCCACTAGCGATGGCAATCAGATAGGAAGGTATTCCGACCGGCTACACCATGACATTGATGTAAGATTCCCGACTCGAAACATCTCGCACGTACCTGCGTGTATACATAAGTGACAACGTCCTTCCCGATAGTTTTTCCGTCATGTGCAGGTCCCTCAGAGGGAGGCGAAACACGGATGGCCGAGAGCAGGACTGGGAGTACTGACGCGACTTTTGCCGCATACGTCTAAGAGCAAATCAAGATCAGGGGAAACTGCTCAGCTACAATCTGACCCACGATTTTAAGTGAAGGTGTATCTGCAAGTGCTTTGAATTCGTGGGATATAACTGCATCAAAGAATAACCCTCACCCTGTAACGGCGCCAGGGCACGCGCATATATCGGTTGACATTGGCTAAACAAATACGAGAACTGTTTTCCTTGCGTCTGTCTGAGGGTGTTCCGCATGAATATACTGACGGATGAGAGGATTGACCAAAATGTACTCCTTGGACAGCCATTGAAGCGCTGTGCTGCCTTTCGTTGTTCGATAAGATATGGTGACCTTCACGGTAGAATCTGCCTCGATTATTGGTGTAAGGGGAACGTGCAACGCCGAGCCCATTACTTTATGTCTTTCACCAAGAGCGAACTTCGGTGCTCCGACATGAATCGACACTCGAACAGCCAACCAGACGACCTACTTGGACAGCACGTCCTTCCACCAGCACCTCGCTGATTTCCAGGTCGGCGGTGTCGAAGCTTTAGATGACCATGGTCAATAAGATCCCATGATTGTGGCGCATTGAAATAACGTACATGACTTCTTCAACTCCACTTTCCTGAGCCAGGAGCGTGTGTGTTGCAGTTCCTTCTACGATCTGATTTGCAAAGTCTAGGGTCCAGTCAAAGTCGACATGTTTAGTGAAAATTTGGAGGTAGTTGGCTTGGGTGGTCGGATCCGGCATATCTTGAAGCTGCAGACAAGGTGGGTTGTGTCAGAAGAAGCCGGCGCAATCTGTCCTGAAATGTGTGGCCCACGGATCACGCTCGTGCATCATGAGCGCATGAGCGCTTACTGGGACGAGCCTCACACGGAAGAATGCCGAATCAGACCGCGGGTCATTCGGACTTGCACCCAAGAAGGAAAGGATGGCATCGATGCAGAGATCGATCAGACATGCCAGTGCAAGTTCGCACTCTGATCTCACGCACGTTACGGGGTATAATATACTACTGTATACAGAGAGGAAATGGAAGCGTACATATGTCCGTAAAATTTGTCCGTCATGGCAACATACGTCAAAACTAAATATACAACTACTTGGTAGGTTTTTGGTTGTGGCGATTAAACTCTGAATGAACATTGGGATACAACTGGCGTAAGAATCGTAACGGAGATAGTGTCGAGGTATCAGGCCCGGGCCATCAGGCGTGGTCTCTGTAGGGGCCGTGTCAATTGATCGGGTATGGTGCACACATTTAGATGTAGGGAAGAAATACCTTCGAGGTTCCACCGAGCGAAGCAATGCCAAGACTTGCTCGACGCTTCGAGGCGTGAATCGGCTGGGGCTGATAGATATGAGAACCAGGCCATGTGGAAGGGAGAGGTCTCAGAGCTCCAGATCTTGGCTCGGAATTCTGTTTCGTTGAGACGGAGAGAAAGGACGTTGGTAGAATCGTCCAAGCCCCGTGGTGGGTCAGATACTTCAGTGGCATTTGCTCAGCTGGGTTGTCTGTCGCCAATTTGGACGGAGATGGCGGTAAAGGTGGAGATGGATAGCACAGTCGTGGGGACGCAGGTCCATGTAGGAGTGGATGCGGACCATGAATGAGATCAAGATATTCCCGGACAGCATGTGCATCGAGAAGAACAGATGGGGAAGATACGTCAACCCCTGACTGAGCGAGGCGTTAGTAGCGAGTGGACACATATCTGGGAAACATACAAGCGGGGAACTGCAAATCGGTCCGTTAAGCCAAGGTTCGTGATGGTCTGAGCCAGGTATGACGATTTGCAGCGCTGGGCGTCGATGTAACGGGCGAAATGAGAGTGACGATCCCTGCTCCGTGTGTTCTGTGGGTAGCTGTTGTCGCACTGCTCCTTTGTTAATTTGGGCTTCCGATGCAAGGAAAACTGATCGTTTACCGTCAACGATTGAGAGCCCAGAATCCGCAACGGCCTCAGATTTGATTTGAGCGCCCTCGTTACAGGGTGGAGCATTCGATGACGAAAGGGGTGGTGTGCTCAAAGGCAGGGGAACGGGGCGCTTTCGCTCGAGTTGCGGCGGTGTTCCTGCCCCTGTTCGAAGGCAGGTCCGAAATTGACGTCGCAGGGACTCCAAGGCGGTATACTCGGCCTCTCGCTCGCTATCTGAGTATACATTCAGAATACGGTGTTCCACTTCACGTTCCCACCGACGCTCATAGAGGAATTGCTCTCTCCACCCTGCAGGCGCTGGTGCAGCAAATTGGGACCATGAGAGATTGTTTTTGATAATTGAATTAAAGTCATCTTTTCTAGGGGGACCGCTGGAAGGAACTGGTTAGTGCCGTCAAGGACACCAGGAATAATGTACACACAATAAATAAGAGAGTGGTGGGCTCAACGAAGGACATAAAGAAGGTATTTGGATCGCGAGCGGGGAGAGTTTTTTAGGGCTCTCCTGGTGAAAATCCAGGTAGTCGATATAGCGCCGAGCAAGGTTGCCCACAAAACGCTTGAGTCGGCCACCATCCATCATAGCCTCGGCTTTGTAGCGATATCGACTTGGCTGGGAGGAAAGTGTTCGTCGGTGTTCGGCACAGAACTGCGATTGCCTCTCCCTCGCATCTCTCGTGATTAGTTGGATGCTTGCGAGGCGAGCGGCCATGGTACCCTTGTCGGGTAGAGGGATGCAGAAGGGGACCTCGAAGCATCTTTCAGGATCAATATAGTAAGAAGTCATTTTCGAAGAAAGTTGAACGTCCGGGACTTCGAGTCGGAGTTTTTAGCACGCCAGCGCGCGGGGGAGAAAGAATGGAGGGGAATAGCGTGGTCATTTGAAGCAAGGGAATATAAACTCGAGGGAGAACAAGGAAGACGGGGAGTGATCGCGCCCGGCAAACGGCCCGCGGGATGGTCTATTGTCCATTTGACGTTCTATTGTTCGTACAAGGTAGTACAGTCCTCTATGTCCACGCTCGCTCATAAGATCGGTGCGTGATCCGTGCCACCCTTTGGGTGATCTGGACCCTCACATCGATGAAGGGTCGCTTCTCTTCTGCCCACGTTGCGGCACACTCCTTGACCTCCCACTTGGTAACGAACCAAATGTAGTGTGCGAACAATGTGGTCACGTCGAACCAGCGAGTTGTTTGTCCCTACTTTCTCGTCCCTGCTCCTCCTTGTTTGTGCAACTCTTCTGTGCAGCCTATGAAAATAGCGAGATCACGACTCACTCACATCCTGATGCTTTCCCGTCTTCGCTGAGGCAAAAGCGTAAGACCAAGACGAAAATTCATGAGGCCTCTGAGTCGCTATTAAAGGTAATCGTATATTGCTCTTCGAGAAGCTGCAAGCATCCTACGTACTCTAGGTTGCCGAAACGTGTCCCGAATGCGGTCACACAGAGGCATACTCCAAGGAGATTCAGGTTCATACTCGTCGTTTTTCGAAATCGAATGTACTCAATTCGGTTCCTTAGATGCGCAGTGCTGATGAGGGGTCCACCATCTTGTACACTGTATGTATATCCGAGCTTTCTTTGCTCAGGTTCCTCAATTTGTTCGCTTGCCAGTGTGTCCAATGCAAATATGGGTGGCGTGTAAACAACTAACCCTGGAGCTGCCCCCTCATTTTGGGAGCGGTGCTACACATACACGCCCACGGAGCAGAAGAGCGCCACAACACCAAAACTACCCAGTGTACTAGCCGCGATCGCCACTACTGCCTCGCGTGTCGGAATTGTCGATTTTGGTAGGCTGTAGACATGTCGAGTAAGAATGGCACGTGGCGGTAGTATGAATATCACATACGTAGTGAAGTAAAAAGCGAGTCCAAAGGTTGCAGCGAGAAGAACGAATGCGAGGTAAGAGAGGAACCCAACTGGCACATAAGGAGAGAAAGCTGGTGCGACACTGTGTAGGTGCTGGTGCTAGTAAGATAAACCGAAAACAAGGAAAATGGGGAGCTCACACACCCTCACAGTGGCGTATGTCACCGTTGACACGGGGTTATCTGACATGGTCGTTTGCCCCGAAGTGCTTGAACAATAAATCCACAAGGGTCAAGTTAGGGAGAGAGATGAGGAGCTGACGTAACTGAATGCCACCATGGCATGCTACAGACGGGTAGGGATGGCAAACACGTGTCATCAACACCATATCAACCCGGTTCTCGCCCCTTCTCTCTTGCTTTCAACGTCCACGATCCTCGACAACCTTACTCGTATATCTAATTCTCGTCGTACGTCGGTGCATGCTAGCGCCTTTCTCCCACTTGTGGTGGTCCCTGTTTCTCAATTTTCTTTTGACTTGTGGTGCCACCTATTAGATGTCGTCTGCCCAACAAAAAGTTCAGCAGCATCCCGCCTTTCAGCAGGCCCAAGCAAAGGCCAACTATTACCTCGCTCAATTGGATAAAGAAGTGCGCATTTGTACCCTGATTTATCTTCCTATGGATTTTAATTTCTTACGACTGTGTGACATTTCCAGCTCTCCCGGTATCCTGTCCTCGTAAACCTGGAGCAGCGTACTCAGGTACCGAAGGCATACGCCTTCATTGGTGCGGTCACCCTCCTCACCCTCCTTCACTTCGTCAACGCACTCGCTGCTCCTGCCTCCAACCTGATTGGATGGGGTCTTCCTGCCTACCTCTCGTTCAAGGCCCTTGAGTCACCTGGCCACGATGATGACGCACAGTGGCTCACCTATTGGATCATTTTCGGCTTCTTCAATTTTGCCGAAGGCTTTGCCCTTCGTGCCTTACTGTACTACTTCCCGTGGTACTTCTCGTTCAAGACGCTGTTCATCCTTTGGCTGCAACTTCCCGCTTTCCGCGTGAGTGTAGTTAATCTTTCATCCCACGAGGTTTCTGGTTTACTGAAGTATTTTTCAGGGTGCACAAACTGCTTATTACAGTGTCCTAAAGCCTGTTCTCGTGAACCTCAGCCACCGCGCCAACACGGGTCGCACGTTTTCCAACGACACAGTTACGGCTGAAGGCCTGCGCGATCGCGTGGCTACGGCCACGTCAGAATGATTTCCTGCTGTGACCCACCGATCGAAGCCACGTTCTCGCTTGGAATAGACCTTTTCTTCTTTTTTCCCTTACTCTTTCGATGACCGATCGTTGATCCTGATCTAAACTTGCTCAACCGTTGTGTCTATCATATCTCGTACCTAGTATTGTCATAGTTATTGAACATGGTTCGTGGAGTAATGATACGCACTTGGGCACGACTACGTCACGACGAGCCTGATTGGACCGGAAGAACCGATAACTGTCCGTGGTCTTCGCCCTATGAGGAGCCTGGCCATCATTTTCTGTTCATTACCGCTTATTTTTGGTTCAATAAGTGTTGACAGCGCCGCTGATACGATACGTACGTTTGATAATCTCGTTTGAGTAACGCAGTCTTGACGCGCACACCACACACTGCCTCGGCCTTTATTAGTTCCTCTTTAAATCTCATGGCCATGCTTCGCTATTGGCGCCCAACCTTCACCCTCCTCCCAATCTCTCCTGGGGCCTCGTCCCATGTCGGGCAAATCCACTGAAAAGAACCCACCTGGCTCTAATGCATATATCCAGGGCGATGAGTACTCTTCACCCAGTCCCGCACTAGTGGGCTATACCAATGGATCTAGCTTTGTCGAGGACACGACATCGCAGTATCCCTATCCAGATGACTATGCTCCCCCCAAAGGTCTCAAGGGCCTCTTCTATCACCCCCGCACGCAAGTCGTTCTCCTCGGCTTTGTCTGCTTCATGTGCCCCGGTCTCTTCAATGCCCTCAACGGCCTTGGTGCCGGGGGGCAGGTTGATAGCGCAACCAGCGCCAATGCAAATTCGACGTTGTATGCCACCTTCGCTGTAGCGGCTTTTTTCGCTGGGTCCGTTTCCTTTCATCCCCTCTCGTTCTTTCGAGGTTTGACGCCCACTAGTTCCATCAACAACATCCTTGGCCCTCGGCTAACACTTTTTCTTGGAAGTTCCGGCTATGCCATTTACATAGGGTCGTACCTGTAAGTATCTCTAGCACTATCTTGATTGAGTTCCCACCCATCGCCGCTCCCAGGGTCGTCAATATTCACAATAACGCCGGGGGGTTCATGATTGCAGCCGGTGCTGTGCTTGGCTTGTGCGCTGGTTTACTTTGGACGGCCCAGGGGTCCCTTATGTTGGCATACCCAACCGAAAATCAAAAGGGAACATTTATCGGTATTTTTTGGTCCATCTTCAACCTCGGTGGAGTGGTTGGCGCTTCTGTCTCCTTGGGCCAGAATTTCCATTCAGAGGTCTTTTGTCTTTGTATCCTTCCGTTTACTCCGTGCTCACATAATTTCTCTTCATCTGTCAGACTAACCGAGGTGCGCACTAATTCCCGTCTGTGTCCTCGTGACTATCTCACAATCATCTACTTTAGTTTCCAATGGTACTTATGTGCGTAAACCACCCCTCTACTTGCGGACATTGCTCACCGTGTTGCGCTATGATAGATCGGCTTTATGATTCTTACGGGAATGGGCTCCATCATCCCCCTTCTCATGGCGGACCCCGATAAAATGATCCGAACTGACGGCTCCAAAGTGACCACTCCTCGTCAGCCATCCTGGAGGACCGAAATATATGGCCTTTACGTCGCCCTGCGCACTGATCCAATGATCGTGTTCCTCTTCCCCATGTTTTTCGCCAGTAATTGGTTTTATACATGGCGCAAGTCACCCTAGTTTTCGCGTTACTTCTATCGAAGCTCAATTGTTTTCGTAACTTAGAATTTAACGATTACAACGCTGCACTATTCAATATTCGTGCGCGTTCGCTGAACAACTTAGTCTATTGGGTCTCACAAATTCTGGGCTCGGTGTCCATCGGCTTGCTCCTGGACCAGCACCAATTTCCGCGTCGGGCTCGCGCCTTCGCCGGTTGGTCGATACTTCTGACCTTTGTTCTGATTGTCCACACTTGGGCCTTCTTCTATCAGCGGTACGTGTTCGGTTCGCCACGCGGCTCCTCACTAAACCAAGTTTTCATGAAGGACGTACACACGACAGTCCATGCCACCTGATGCGTCCAAGATGGACATCTACGACAAGGGTTACACTGCCCATCTGTTTCTCTACATATTTTGTGGCCTTCTGGACTCGATGTGGCAGACAACCGCATATTGGATGATGGGCGCTATGTCAAATGACCCGGCAAAACTCGCATACTTCGCCGGCTTCTGTGAGTTGTTCTGGGCGGCAGCTTTATCCTAACTGGTACACGGACCAACCGTTTCCCTCATTCAGACAAGTCAATACAGTCAGCCGGCGCCGCGGGCGTGTGGCGTGCTGATGCCATGAAGGTGCCGTACGTAAAGCACGCATCTAACTTACCTTGGATCACATACTGATTCGGATTCTCAGGTACATGAATCTCTTCCTGTCAACATGGGTACTTCTTATCGCGGGGTTGATCTTCTCGTTGCCCATGATCCATCTACGTGTGAAAGACCACACCGACGTCGAGGATGAAGTCCTGTAAGTTCTTGTCGTCCCCCTTCAAAGAAAGCGCTTTAACCCCTCGAAGTGCACACATGGACGAATTTCATCGAGTCCTTCCACCAGATTCGGACGGGCGGCGCTGATGATTCGGATCTTGAATTGCAGTCATTTTTTTTTTACGTTTTTGACGAGGACTTTGTATGTACTTAAATATCGGGTTATCGGGCGAGTATTTATTCTGCTAATAGTGGTAATGGGACGTTTGCGATTTCTCATGACTGGATATGTTGCGATATAGGACAAGTGGACATGGCGAGCAAAGAATGAGTACCATTTGTTGTAGGTAGTGGTGTATACGATACTGGAGACAAGATTCTCACGGGCGAAGTGTCGTGGTCTCAGGTCTGACCTGATCAGCGCTGACAAGATTGCATCAAAGATCGATCCCAGAAATGCCCGAAGAAGCTCGAGTGCTCAAAATATTGTAGCCAGGGCGCTCCTGTCGTTGCCACCGTCAACCATGGAATTGAGCGCTTTAACGCCAGGCCCATTTTTTCCAAATGTGAATCCAACCCAGACACCACGTGCAAACGGCTCGTCCTTCTCGCGGACTCGGTCTACGTTGCGTTGCTTCTCGCGTACCTCGGCGTACTTGGCCATATCGTCTGGCGAGGTAAAATCGTCGTAATATCCGGTGTCCTCGTCGGAGTCGAGGGCAGGTACAAATGGTGCCAGTGAACCGCGAAGATTATCCCATGGTGCTCCTTTGAAGAAGGGATGAGCGCGCACTGCGTCGAGAGTGCAATATCGCACACTTGTGTGCGCGATCAGTCTGTTGGAACAAAATGTCAGGCGAAGGACACTTTGACGTCTCGGGTGGGGGTGATCTGCACCTAGTAATGGCGTCCCATGCGACATCCGTTAGATTAAATATTAAGTCCTCGGGTTTGTCGTACTCGGGCCGCCGCAGGACTTTGGTCCAATTCTTGAGGTTAGTCCACGTCTCTTCCGGTGTGCCGCCGCTAAAGGGGGGAAAGCCTGCGAGGAACTCGAACAGAATACACCCCAACGACCAGTAATCTACCGCATATGAGTAGGGCTTCCCGCGCAACACCTCGGGTGCCATGTAGTCTGGCGAGCCGACGATCGAATCTGCGTAGCGTAGATCCTCGCTCCGAATGGAACGGTATAGCGATCGCCGTTCCATTGTAGAACGGTGGACGATCTGATTGTCTTTTACCTTGTCGAGCTACACGAATCATCGTCAGTTTGGCAGCAGACACGGTAACAGAGATGCTGGAGTAGAGGCGCACTTTGATCTTGAGTGACTCGATACGTTTGGGGTTGAGTGCCCCAGTAGCAAGACCAAAATCTGTAAGTTTCACGTGGCCAGTAGAATCGACAAGGAAGTTCTGTTTCGGATGCGTTGCTCAAGAGAGTCCGGGAGTAATCAAATTTGTCGGGACACACCTCGGGCTTGAGATCACGATGTATATAGCCGAGCTTGTGCAGCTCGCTGACTGCGGCGAACATCTGGCAGATGTAGAAGCGTGCATGTTCTTCCTTGAGAACGCCTGAATTGTTCAACAACGTCCGAAAGTCGCCTCCAGGAACATACTCCATCGCGAGGTAGACATGATCGGCATCTTGAAACGCGTACAGAAGGCGAACAAGCCATGGTGTTTTCGTCGCGGTGAGGATGTCGCGCTCCACAAGAACGTGTCTAACCTAGACGGGTGATTTCTCATCGATAAAAGACGATGTGTAGTAAAGATGGGAACGTACCTCATCCATTTTGAATAGTGTTCGTTTACGCATCTTCTTTAGGGCGCATACTTCGCCGGTCTCCTGCTTGCGTGCCAGGTAGACCTCACCATATCCACCCTGGCCGACCTGAGCTATGATGTGGAACTGCTCCACACGCAACTTCGCTCGCCTTCTCCTGAGGAGCACACGCTCACGACCACAATAGGATTTAAACTCTTTGTGATAGTCTGCTGGTGAGAGGTCGCGCGAGGCGGTATCTTCGTTGAACTTTGTGCGACGGTCTTTTCGGTTATTGATGTAACCTAATAGTTGGAAATAGTAATCGAGGAAATCTGAGGGCGAAGATCAGGACGGATTGAGTACGAGGGAGTATAGCGTGACGTGCATAATTGGGCGACGGTGGACTTGCGGCGGACCTCGGACGATTCAAGGAGCTCGCGTTCCCACAACTGAAGATTGCCATTCTTGAGAGTGGTGCCAGAGCGCGCTGTGTTCATGTTGATGTCGTTGGAGAGGGTTCCTCTGGCAGTTGCCAGTGGCATCCGAACATCGGGAAGGCCAACAGCCGAGCTTTTGGCTGTATCCATATAAATGTGATCTCGCCGTGGTAAGCCGGCCATATCTGATCTGAGATGCTGGGTTCTGGTTGGGGCTGCTTGACGGTCTGTGTGCAGTCTGACTTGGGTTGCTTGTGCAGTTCCATCGCGTACGTAAGCATTTCCAACTGATGTCATTGTAAGGGCCAAGTCTGGCTCTCCTTACTTAATGAAGCACTGTCGCCCCCTGCTAGCATCCCCCTTCACCTTCTAGAATCCTATGGCTTCAAATCTCCTCCAAGATGTCTTGCGGCACACGGCTCATGGGCATATTGATGCCTACTCTCACGACAAGGAGGATTCAGACGACGAGCTAGTCAATGTCGTACGTTCCATCTTGTCTACTCACTATCTGTCGCATTTCCTAACAAGCCCAGTTTTCACTCCCAGGAACTCCCCCACGCTCTCGTCCATCTACGCGCCCCCCGTCACCTTCTCGCGGCGGTCTCGCACGCTTTCCTCGTGGCCATCTATTGACAACATCTGCCAAACAATCTACTGATCCACTCAGGGCATTTCCCACCGAGATATCGCAGCGGATATTCGGCCTACTGGGTATCCGCGACCTCGCTCGGTGCGTGCGCGTGTCTCGGAAATGGCGTAAAAGCCAGACCTTAAATTATGGTATGTTCTGTCGTTGTGCGATCTACGTCTTAGCCCTGACGTTGTCGCTTGTACCAGTGTGGTTTCAACACTATAGAAAGGAGAATTTTCATGACACGAGTCTGCCTCAGGGCAAATGGACCAAGCGTGAATCAAAGCAAAATTGGGTATGAAGCACATACCTGACCCGACTCTTCTGGGCTGAGTAGATTTAACAGTTGTCGATGTATGCACAGGCGATGTGTAATCGCTCGCCACCTTTCGGGCCCATTCAGTCGCGCTCTGCACATACGTCACCGCCAGGATCTGGATACCAGACCCCTCGGGAGATACGGGAGGAGCGTTGGCGTCTTGAAGCCGCAGCCGTCGAGAGGCCGGGTAAGGCTGAGATGCGAGAGATGTACAAGGAACTTAATGGGCGTAAATCGAAAACTAAAGGCAAACTAGGGGGAATAACGGGAATAAGAGATAAGGGTGGTTGGTCGGGAAGTCTAGAAGAAGGATGGGATTGATATGTTATCGTGATCATAATGTGATCCTAGTAAGTGTTTTAGAGTCTGCACAAGTTACAAGTACATGATGCAGAGTCTCCTTGTTGTGAACCGTTTGCATGCACATGGAGGTTCTTGAACTAAGGGTTCAGTCTGGGGTGATTGGCCAAACCCCAGACTCCTTCCCGATTCGATGCTCCACGTAAGAGGCTCCTACAGTCATTCATGGGTCAATGGACCACTCAAATGTTTTTGACCTTGTTTAAATGGACAATCAGCCAATTTAAATAGACAAACTTTTAGCTGTACAAGTAAGCTACCAAAGTTTTACTTCAGAACTGTTATCAGGTGGCACTAAAGAGTGCAATGGAGGGATCAGTGAAAAGGGTCCTTATCAGCTGTAACTGGGTCAATGGACCAGTCATGGCAATGGGCAGTTTCCCAATTGGGAGAGGCATCGATTGCTGTCATTGGCCCGCACACTGAATTCCCAATCTGGCAGGCATGATGTTGTTGATAAGTGACCTGTGCGCACTTAGCAGCTCATATGGACATGCAGATAATGGACTGCTTTAGATTAGATATACAGGACTTGTAGATTAGATTATTATGATCTTTACAATCTTGGACTTCTTGTATTCTCTTATCTATGACATCACTTATGTATATGACATCATGAACTCCTCTAGATTGTCCTTGTATTTCGTCCTTATACTTTCCCTTTGTTCTATCTTTATTGTGATGTCACTATGATATCATAGTCTGGACTTTCCTTGTACTTTATGCCTTGTTCTCTTAGTTAGTCCACTCCTTTGTCTGAGTGTAGAACAATGTGGATTGTTGTATTTACTGTGACCTGCTGTTATCAGTGTCACTCTCTGTAGGAGTATAATGGCAGATTCATTCTGCCGGAGGACTGAGCGGTGGTAGCGTTTGCACATACCACGTTCAGCCTCAGGCTTATGCCCGTTCAATTTTTGGACCTGCCCCTTTAGGGGCATGTACATTTCCGTCTCGTTCATTCTTGTGTGTTCTACCAGCTTCTGTTACGAACTCGGACTATTTCTTATCTTTCCTCTGATGTGTTGTCTCATGTTCGCGTGTACTTTTACCCATGACCCACTTCTTCTCCTTCTTCGGCTTCTATCTCGCACCCACCGCCTGACCATTATGATGGCCGATTTTACGACTTTTAGAGTTCGCAGACGCCATCTGACTTCCGCGTGCCCCCGCGGGATTCGCTTGCTCTACTTATAGGTTCCCCTTTCACATTACTCGATTAGCTCGCTAGGGCCCGTACCCTAGGATCGCGCCATGTGTTTGTAGCATACAAACACCCTGTACTAGTATATAAGTCACGCCCTACCTAGCTTGTACGGTAGACTTGACTTCTTGTGTAATACCACATTGTCTTTGCCTCACGATTCCTGTCTGACTTGCCCTTGCGCTTGAGTCCTCGCTTCAGCTCGCCTTTACGCTTGAGCCTTGCCTTTCGCTATTACCCTAGTGTCCCTGGGAGGCCTAGTGGTACTTGTTCATCATCAGACTGAGTCTTAACCGACTCACGCCTTTCCGATCCCGTTGACTTACGAAGTACACGTCGTACTTAACGCCCCTGTGGTGGCATTACAGCTTCGCTATGTTACGATTTGCAGATTTGGAAAGCTGCTCAAGGCAGCTATGATGCTTATGATGTATGTGTATTATTACTGTGACTTCATTCTCTTGAATGTTCCCCACACATTCCTGTTTCCATCTGAAGGACATTTTGTAGCCTCGAATCAGAGGCAAGCGTGACTTGTATCTGCTTTGGTATCGTGCCCGATGGCTCGTGCGTCTGCCCGACTTACTATACGACTCCCCGAGCCTTCTTACTCATATTCTGATTCGATTTTGAAAAAGTGTCTTGTATTACTGTACTTGTACTTATAAAATACGGCTCAAAAGGAGCCCACAAATGTAACAAACAGATTCTTGACTTGTCTAATCCCCCGTGTGCTCTCACAAATCTATTCTTGCTCACGCTCATACTCTCCACTTTCGACTTAACATTCTCGTGGTCACCTGCACGTGACTGCTCCTATCTTTGGCTGTCGCCTATAACCTTACCAGGTTATGGGCCCTGTCACTGCCCATTAATCAGTATGAGCCCCTATATATTTTGAATGCTTACCATTTGTTGTGAGACGGGAGGATAACTGTTATGATGAACGACGAGTACAAGCTGAACATACTCAAGTTAGCAGCTGATGGGTCAAACTGGGTGACGTACTGAGACCGCATGAAGTATGTGTTGATACACGTGGGTGGGCCGATCATTTGACGGACACCACTGTGACCCTGGCATACAAGGATGCCGGCGATGTAGGGGGCCTAAAGCCCGAACAGCACTGGAAGGTTGATGCAGCCACAGTCCGGCAGCTCATCATTGCGTCCATGCCTGACAGTGTCTTCAACCACATCAAAGGTGGAGCCGATGTGAAGTCTGTATGGGACAACTTGAAGAAAATATTTGAGGGGTGGACAAGGAATTTGTTGATTGACCTGGGGAGGAAGCTTCAAAATATGAAATGTGGAGAGGATGAAGATGTACACGCTCATTTCGAGTCACTTGCTAATTTTTGTGAGCAGTTGGCAGCTATGGGACAGACCATCAGCGACGAGCAATATACAAATACGCTGTTGGGGTCCTTACCTTCATCATACAACGCCAACATTAGCATCATCACCACCAATGCCAACATGAGTGTGACCACTATCACGCCTGCAACTGTCATCTGCATCATCACGGATGAGTACGACAAGCATTCCCTCCACAAGGCCAAGCCCAAGCAGAGATGTCAACAAGTGTACTTGCAAGTATGACTCGTTTGTGATGAGTACTTGTTCCCATGAGTACATGCGAGTACAAGTTTCCACTTTCGATTGCATGAGTACTCGTGTACTCGTGGGGTCATGTGACCATTTCCGGGTTGGTTGCAAAGATTTGTTTTATTGCACATACTATGTAACTATTACAGTACTAACTACTTATCTACTGTGCAATCTGTGTCGTCGAGTCAGTGCCGTCGAGTCAAGTCATTGTGTCAGCCCATTGCTGGCATGTTGCGTGGCGTGTTGCGTCATTCCATTGTTGACTTGTCGTTGTTGTTGGCCATCGCCCTGCCTTCGTAAGTCGACGGGCATTGGCCCGTTGTCGTAATCGACAGGTATTGTTGTTGTCTGGGTTGTGGTCAACAGGCATTGCCCAATCATCGTGTCGGTGGGCATTCGCCCGTCATGGTTGCGTCGCTGCTGTCACCTTGCCCCATGGCTGTTGCTGATGTCGTAGCTGCGTTGGCAGGGTGCTGGTGGCAGCTGGTGGTGTTCGTGCAGCTCGAAGTTGTGTCGGTGGACTTGAGGCATGTTGTCATAGAGTCGTAGATGGTCGTTGGCAGTGCACATAGCTTGGATTGGTCAGAGATTCTTCAGCCATGTATGAAAATGGCAATCACCGAGTGGGCGTGGAAAAGGTTGGCCATGGTGGCTTCCCACGCTCAACTACAACAACCACAAACCCTGCGCATGTCCTGTCCCAAACACAACATGAACGGCCATCCTAACGACAACGACAACACAGCGGGCCACAGCAGCAACAATGACGACGACACACTGATGAAGGTTCAACCACAACGGCAACAACAGCAGACATCAATGGTGAGTGACAACCCGACAGGAAGGCAAGCTCAAATGACAACTACGACGATGTGATAGATGGTGGCAGTGGCGCAGTGATAACACAACAGGTGACGGCAGTGACCCAGATGCGATGGCGGGGGGTATGGCAGGGGCTTGTATATTAGTGCTGTACTATATCATTTGTAGTATTAGTGTAGCTAAACAATGAGTACTCGTTTAAAACAAGTACCTGTGCGACTCGAACGAATACAAGTACTCGCACTCACGAGTACTTGTGGCTCAGACAGGTACTCACAGCGCGAGTACGAGTGTCAGCCTGGAAAACTTGGCGAGTACTCACCGCCGTGAGTATAAGTTGAGTATGAGTACATTGTCAGAGATTTCCGATGAGTACTCATACTTGCGAGTATAACTCGTTGACATTTCTAAGCCCAAGTCCTCCCAAGTTGATGCATTCACTGCAGAAGCCCAGAAGCAGAAGAAGAAGAAGCGTGACTTGGAGTGCTTCAATTGCCACAAGAAGGGTCATATCTGATGAACAGTATACATGGAGAGGATACTCACAGTGGCAAAGGTGACTGTGGTGAGATATCTGAGTAGACTGGAAGCAGCATCTGTAGATGCAACTAGGTGTTCGGAGCTGTTCAGAGCTGTTTGGAGTGTCCTTGAACAGCTCCGAACAGCTCCGAACACCTACTGCATTTACAGATGAGCAACAGAGTAGTTCTTGCAAGTGAAGCAGATAGAGTGTCTGGCACACAACAGATGAGAACTGGTGTGTATACAACAGAGGATAAGACATACCTGGCACACAACAGATGAGAACTGGTGTGGTGCCAGAGCGTACATGGTACTCTACTTATACTGCTACAGAGAGTGACGCTAGTAACACAGGTCACAGTAAATACAAGGTGCATTGTTCTACATACAGACAAAGGAGTGTGCTGTTCTGGGAGAACAAGGCGTAAGAACAATAAGAGTCCAGACTATGATATCATAGTGACATCACAATAAAGATAAGGGAACAAAAGGGAAGTACAAAGACAATAGTACAAGGACGGTCTAGAGAGGTCCATGATGTCATGTACATGTGATGTCATAGATAAGAGAATACAAGAAGTCTGAGATTGTAAAGATCAACATAATCTAATCTACATGTCCTGTATATCTAATCTAAAGCAGTCTGTTATCTGTGTGTCCATGCGAGCTGCTAAGTGCGTGCAGGTCACTTATCAACAATATCAAGACTGAGTGCTGGGCAAAAGGCAGCGGCAAGGAAGGCTGAGGGCCGAAGAACAAGGGCAGCGCGAAAGATGGTGCCACAGCAGTCGCTGAGCAAGGCGGTGACATAGAGGCGTGGGCTGTCGTTGAGGCTGTTGATGAAGAATGCACCATGGAGGTGCTGCAAAGCCCGCTCAAGATGGCTGAAGAAACGCCTGGAGTAACTGTGATGGAGGCTGAGCTCTATGACTCAGGAGCTTCACGTCACATGTCCCCATTTTGACACAAATTCACCACGTACCAGCCTATTGCCCCTCATCCTATAGCTGCAGCTGACAAACATATCTTCTATGCCGAAGGCATCAGCGACTTGAAGATCGATGTGCCGAACGGGGATGTCTTGACCCCGGTCCTGTTGAAGGACACCTTGTACATGCCTCAGATTGGACTTACCATGGTGTCTATTGGGCATATTGCTAAGGCCAGCTATTCGGTATCTTTTGAGGATGATCATTGCAAGATAGGCAAGCAAGATCGGATTGTTGGTGACATTCCCTCAACGGGAAATGGCTTATACAAGGTTGAGCACACATTATCAGCTGCTGCGGCTCTCAAACAAATCAATATTCTCACACTCCATCAGAGGCTTGGGCACGTGTCACTTGACACAATCTGAAGCCTCATTTGTGTGAACACTGTTACTGGGTTGCAGATAATAGATGACAGCACCCCTTTCTTTTGTGACTCTTGCAAGTATGCTAAGGTGACCCACAAGACTATTTGCAAGGAGCGAATGGCTCCTATGGCTGATGCTTTTGGCAATGAGATTCATACTGATCTCTGGGGGCCTTCTCCTCTTCTGAGCATGGGGAATTGCAAGTATCATGTTACCTTCACCAATGACCACACTCGCTTCACTCGACTTGCGCTCCTATGCTCTAAGGATGAGACTCTGGAGGCCTACAAGACCTATGTGGCATGGGCTCAGATGCAGCATGGCGCACGCATCAAATGACTTCGGTCTGACCGCAGTGGAGAGTACACTGGCAGCGACTTCACCAAGTTCTTGCAAGAGCAAGGTACCGAACATCATCTTACTATACACAACATGCCGCAGCACAATGGTGTTGCGGAATCGCTCAACCAACGCTTACTCGAGCATGTGTGGGCCATGCTGCATGGAGCCGACCTGCTGAAGAATCTCTGGGGCGAAGCGATCAATTTCGCTGTTTGGTTGAAGAATCGCACAACAATGTGGGTACTTGGTAATGTGACGCCATTTGAACATCTTTATGGGGAGAAACCTAACCTAGGGGGAGTGCCCGAGTGGGGGCAGTGCATCTGGGTCCACAACGGTATGGGCTCCAAGCTAGATGCGTGGGCAAGCGAAGCTCGATGGGTCGGCTTTGACAGCGACAGTCCACACGCTCACTGCGTGTATTGGCCGGGCAAGAACACTATTTCCATCGAGAGGAAAATAAAGTTTGTGCCCATCACTGTCACTGTATACACCCCTCCTCCATGTTGATAAGTGACCCGTGCGCACTTAGCGGCTCGTATGGACACGCAGATAACGGACTGCTTTAGATTAGATATACAGGACATGTAGATTAGATCATTATGATCATTACAATCTTGGACTTATTGTATTCTCTTATCTATGACATCACATGTACATGACATCATGGACTTCTCTAGACCGTCCTTGTACTATTGTCTTTGTACTTCCCTTTGTTTCCTTATCTTTATTGTGATGTCACTATGATATCATAGTCTGGACTCTTATTGTTCTATACGCCTTGTTCTCCAGAACAGTACACTCCTTTTGTCTCCTTGTAGAACAATGCGCCTTGTATTTACTGTGACCTGTGTTACTACCGTCACTCCCTGTAGCAGTATAAGTAGAGTACCATGTACGCTCTGGCACCACACCAGTTCTCATCTGTTGTGTGCCAGACTCAAACTCTGCTTCACTTGCTTGATTACACTCTGTTGCTGCTTCCAGCCACCCTTGATATCTCACCACAGTCCTCTTGTCACTGTGAGTATCATCCCTTCATGTGCGCTGTTCATCACTCCGGGCTATGTTACTACCACTGCACCTGCACCCATAGCACTGACTGTGTTACGGTTTCACCTCAGACCGTCCCTCGAGCACCCTACGCAACGACCTCGAACACCATTAGGAGGAGAACCGCAGAAGACGATGCCGATGAACAGACAGAAATACGAAGACTTGTGGCTACACATACCGAAACCAGAGCTAAGTCTCCCACGCCACACTACGAACCCGGAAGCGCTCACCGACGAGACCTGGAGTTTTGGGAATAGCGCACGTGACCTTAGCGCCGCCCGTCACGTGACCCTGGCACGTGACCTGGCTAGAATGCACCAGAAGAGTCCAGATGAGCCTGTGCCTGGACTGGCCTAGAACGCCTCGTGTTTGTGACTCATATCGATTGTACCTTGATTCTGATGGATTGTATGACTCGTGATTCCTTATCTCTGACTCATGCCATGAGTGCCTTATGCCATTGGCTGACCGTCATCTCTGACTCGTTGTGACTCATTCCTAGGATCCGTGTATTAGGGTTTGAGCTGAGCTTCAAAGCTCCTCAGACATGTATAAGTAGAGGGGCTTATGGTCGCTGAAGACCTAAGCTTGACTTCTTGGACTATACCACCCATTGTACTGCCACTCCTAGGCTGTCTGCCAGTTGTGCGCTGTTTGTACCTTGTCTTGGAATATCATCCCTGTTTGTCCTTAGCTGGCCTTGTGGAGTGATCCCTGGCATCCTTTCCTTTCCCGCTTCCGCTAGTCGTTTGCTGGCTGTCTGCCGCAGCGCCTCCTTATTCATCACTACATCCTTGTGCTGTCTGCCGAGGATCATCTACGACTTCAAGCCCTTATCCTTTCCCTAATCCTTTGGGCTTCCCTATTACGTCTCACTTGTGAGCTAGTAGGCGATCGTGTACGTGACTTCGACATCCTCTGTGATCGTTAGGTCGCTGTTGTTGCCTAGATCCGCGCTTCTAGAAGAACGTCCGGTGGAACGTTACAGACTGCATCCATGGCACCTTCTGTACCGGCAGCCCCTATCATTCCAACTGTCCCCCAGTCGGTGACTATCACTCCTTGGCCTACGTTTATGAGGCCTGTGACTCTTCTGTTTACACCTCAGCAATGATCAACTTCTTACTTTCCACCCACTGTCCCACCTCAGCCAGTTGCTGGACCCGGCACTGACGAAGAAGAAGAAGAAGAGGCAGACGATGAAAAGGAAGAAGAAGACAAGGCCACCGCTGCCAGATGGACACTGCGCACACTGAAGAAGAAGAAGTGTGTCGAAGCAACACAGCCAACATGCAAGTCTGAGTGTCTGCCAAAATTATCAGACCACGCCAAATGCCTCGCTGCCGGAGAAGGCATCACAGGTGGAGAGTTTGAAGAAGTTGACTACATTTATTCCGCAGACCATGACACCCTCATTACTGCAGCCATACAAGAGGTGGGGAGCAACCCGAAGACGCTCAGTGAAGCGGGGCGTGGCTGGACTGGCCCCGTGTAGCGGTGCAACTGCCGCGCTACGCCAAGTCAAGTGTAAAGTTGGAGTGAACTGTAAGGTATTAGGGATTGTCAGGGGTAACCCTGGGGTCGACCAGAGCTACCCGTACCTGTACCCGGAAAAACCCGTACCCGTGACACACAGGTACGGGTTTTTCCAGGTATTGAGCACAGGTTTAGACGGGTGCTGTGGGTATGCAAACCCACATGGGTTCACCTGATTTTCTGCAATTTCAGCACCAGAATGAGGAATACGAGTGCGATACCATGAACTTCATCAATCAGAAGATCTCCAAAAAGGAGAACGTCCACAATCTCATCCAACAGGCACAGAAAGATGAGTTGCCCTTCACCCGGTGTGATGATTCGCGAATCCTTTGAGAGCGGTGTGGAATTCGAATTTGAACTCAACAAACATGGATTTGGTAGATACTAGTATGTGAAGAATTTACAAGTGTTGATAAGTGACCCGTGCGCTCTTAGCGGCTCATATGGACACGCAGATAACAGACTGCTTTAGATTAGATATACAGGACATGTAGATTAGATTATGTTGATCTTTACAATCTCAGACTTCTTGTATTCTCTTATCTATGACATCACATGTACATGACATCATGGACTTCTCTAGACCGTCCTTGTACTATTGTCTTTGTACTTCCCTTTGTTCCCTTATCTTTATTGTAATGTCACTATGATATCATAGTCTGGACTCTTATTGTTCTTACGCCTTGTTCTCCTAGAACAGCACACTCCTTTGTCTGTATGTAGAACAACGCGCCTTGTATTTACTGTGACTTGTGTTACTACCGTCACTCTCTGTAGCAGTATAAGTAGAGTACCATGTACGCTCTGGCACCACACCAGTTCTCATCTGTTGTGTGCCAGACACTCTCATCTGCTTCACTGCAAGTTTACTCTGTTGCTGCTTCAAGCTTACCTGCATATCTCACCACAGTCTCCTTTGTCACTGTGAGTATGCTCTCTATGTATGCTGTTCATCAACGAGATGGAATCCCAGCCTACAGGGAGTTCAGGTTCCTCTCCTTCAACCTCCTCACCCAATGCCCCACTGATATCACCATCCTTAACCAACCCGAGGAGGCTCCAAGAGCCGGTACACATAAGAGTGCGGGTAGACTGGACAGAGAGACGGCTGCAAACGTGGGGAAGGACAAGGCAGCCCCGGCTGAACTTGCATTCGACGGCAACAGTAGTAGCTTTAAAAAGGTGTATTAGTACTAGAACATGTGATGATAAATCAGGACACTTACCTGGAATTGAAAGGTAATCGTGGGCCATACAGGAGAGACGTGGAAAGGCCATGGAGCTCTCGTACCACCACATGAGACCATCCTTGATGTTTTCTACATCCACCATAAGGTAGCGGACAAGTTTGTCTTGAGTGTCGGAGGGTGCGAGGTCCAGGAGGTCGTTGAAAATGTTCGCTGATTTTGATGAAGCCAAGGTCTGGAAATCAGTTGCTAGTTAGAAATGAAACAAATTGAAACAAGACTTTGCACCATGTTACTGCTCGACTGTGTGCCATCTGGTTCATCCATCGAGGCGTACTGTTGATTGAACTCTTTGCGGACGATATCATGAGCTGTGTCGATCCAGGCTTCTTCCCAGTTGTGCCTCTTGAAATATTTGAGTTTGTGGCGGGGATGGAGAACTGAGAGGTACGGAAATTAGTATAGACAAGCATAAAAGAAAAACAATGTCACCCATGGCCATGCGGTACACCTCGGAGTGGTCCGTTTTGTTGTAGTACTTATTCATTGCACTCTTCCCAACAGCAAGGGCCGCACAGATTGTGGGAGAAATTTGATGAGAGGTATCGGCGGAAGACATGGCGAGGACCTTGTCGATGTGATCCATAGCTGGGATGACAGTGGCAAGGTTGGGGGTGCCTTGAGAAAAGAAGAGAGCCGCGTCCTTAAAAATCTAGTCGAAAAGAGTTAGATCGAGAGACGAGAGAGAGAGAGAAAGACTTACCTTCAATATGTCTTGAAGCTCTGTTGCAACGACCCACTCTGCTGGGACCAATTTGTGTTTTCGAAGACCAAGGTCTCGAGTGGCGGTCATCGAGTCGATCGCCGGGCGATACTGGATCGCGAACTCGAGCATGTCAAACGTTGAGTTCCAGCGGGTTGTCACATCACGCGGCATCATATGATGAGGTAGTCCAAGGGAGGTGAGGGTATTGTACCAGGCTGGAAGGAATTTAGTAGTCAAGTTCTTGAGGGCAAACGCAAGCTTGCGCAGCTTGGACAAGTCAGTTGAAGTAGGGTTAGGGTTGAGATCAACCAGACCAACACACTTTGACTAACATTGATCGCACAGGTTGGATGCTCACATCCAACCATCTCACTTCTTCCCTTGATAAACCCCCACGAAAGTCGTCCTAGGCGTCCAATGGCTGGTCGTCCTCATTGCCATCGGCCGTCTCCCATGTCTCCTGCTCCATGCACTCTTCAAGATCAAGTCCCTCGGCCAAGTCAGCGAGTGCTCTGGCCACCTCATCTAGCTCCTCGCTGTCCCTCTGTTTAGGTATGTCAAATTGTCTCAAAACTGCCTTTGCTGATATGTTTATTGTATGCGCAAAGCAGCGCATTTGATTCGCCGCTCCAGGGAACTCATCCATCATCTCACCCAACTTGGAGATCATGGTGTCATTATTTGATGTGTTATCGGCCGTAATGCTAAGGATCTAGACTGCTTGTGAGTATCAATTTCTGATGGATGGTTTCTTTCTTACCTTTTCCTTAATTCCAAAGGTCTGCAGAACCTCTGCAAATGCAATCACAAGGTTGGCACCTGTGTGAGACATCAACACATCAACTAGATCTAGGAGCATCGATAGCAGCTGGCCATGGTTCTTGAGATGGACAGTGATAGCGACATAGGCTTTGTGGTTCGGAGAGGTCCAGGCATCGGTGGCGAAGCTCAGTTTGCCGTCGTATTCCTGTTACACAAGGTCAGTCTATCGTTTTTCAATACTATCGGCACTTACCTTTAGCATTGTAGAAATGTGTTTGCGAACTTGTACGAAGATGTTCTTGACGTCACGGGATAGGGTTTTGGCAGAGGGTATATAGTATCCGGGTCGCCCAGTCTTCATGAGGCAACAAAACCCTCGATCGTTGACAATCTGAAAAGGTCGGTTGTTTTCGTAGATCCAACGAACAAATTCCATGCTGAAGGGAATATCAGATATCATCTTTGAGTTTCACGTGAGAGGTGGAAACGTACCAGGCTTTGGCCCTTGTATGCTGGCGATGGCTGTAAGTTACTGTTCCCTTCCCGATGCGCTGAAACATGGCTGTAATTGACCCATCAATTTTCTTATGATTAGCCAGAGCATCACGAGCCACGTTGACATCCCAAGTAGAATCAGCTGCAGCCACCACCTTGACACCCCAGCACACCTTAGCATGGCGGCAGAGGTTGCTCATCAATTTTGCATCAGACTTATTGAGGAACCGATGAACAAACCGATTTTGAAAATGACACTGGTGTGCTCCACATTTAAAGACATGAGCTTTGCGAGTGTCAACATACTCAATGGAGGGAAGGAGCTTGAAGAAGATATAGATAGGTGAGTCCCACTCCTTGCAGAGACAAGCTAAATGATCTTTAGTTTCTGCTGTGACGTTACATCGCTTGTGGCTCACCCAATTCGGTATCATCGTCTTCCTCAACACTGGACACGTTCGCTTCCTTGTCGACAACATTTACCTCCAGTTCGAGCACATTGCTGGAGGATCCATCGTCATCGCTTCCATCAGAGGCTTCAAGAACTCGCCTGTGGTTGCATGGCTGAGTAGGAGGTGGTGGACCGGGCTCACTGACATCTTCTACTGTTGTTTTAGGTGTTCATTTCGCCCTTTTGCGCGCAAGCGGGTCAGCGTTGTCGGTGACACGTCAAGTAGGACGATGCTTGCGAGGTCCAACCATGACGTTGGTGTCAGTTTCTTGGTCGGGTTGGATAGCAGTAGAGGGGGAGGACGACATAGTACAGTACTAGGACTCTAGGAGTTCTTCTGAATGGGTTTTCCGAGTTGTAAAACGCACACGCTTTTATGCAAAAAGGGGTGTATACTTGTGTCAGCAGTACTAAGTTAGCCTAGTACTGTCTTCTAGGCTACAGTAAGTTAGTAGTACAGTGCGTGGCATAATGAATGCCACATTAGTGGATTCGTTTGTGAGGGTAAACCATTGGACCAGATATCAAGAGCACCTATATTGACAGTTTAGTGGGCGGGTGATGTGCAGACAAAATTACAAACTCCGGGACATCAAAAAAAAGGTCCCAGGACCAAGGTGCATAGTCAGCTTGAGGTAGGAAAACCCACCACAACCTGTATTGACGGGTACGGGTTTTCAATGGGTGGGTGAAGAGCTACCCCAACCCCTACCCATCACCCATGGGGGTTTGTCATACCCGTGACAATCCCTATAAGGTATACACACTCAACTTAGCATGGAGACAAGTCACATGCTAGACGTACAGTCACAGTGGAGAACACAGAACTTATGGGTCTTTATGCAAAACCCTAACTGCAGAGGTATCATGCTGTGGCACGCTGAGTGGAGAACCAAGAGGACAAGTTCAGATTGGAGTAGAGTAAGGAAGTACAATGGAGTATGCACCTGAGTGGAGAACCAAGAGCATCTGTAAATGCAGTAGGTGTTCGGAGCTGTTCGGAGCTGTTCAAGGACACTCCAAACAGCTCTGAACAGCTCTGAACACCTAGTTGCGTTTACAGATGGAGGACAAGTTGGTTCCACTCAGGACACTACAGGGAAGCTTATATACACTACTGTGGTTGAGTACGAACTGAGTCTGAACACTATTACTAAGTGTGTAGTAAGACTCCTTGACTCAGGAGCTGACACGTCATGTCTATTAATAGCGCTGATACCCTAAACTGTCCCTGAACGCTAGGAAACAGTCTAAGATGAGCACAGGGTCTAGGGGGTGTGAAGCGTCATGAGTGGTCGCGCAGGCCTCCGCAGGACGCGAGCTGTCGTATATGGGTCCACAGTGATCGCGGACGTGTTGGTGTCAAAGGACTAGAGCCGCGCGCAAGTGCGGCGATGTCGGAAGGGGGAATGGTATCGGCTGGTCGCAAGCAGTCGAAAACGGTCACGCACGCTTCGGCGCGGCGCGAAACTTCGTAAGGATGGCCGCTGGGGTCGGGAACACGTCTGGTTCGAGTCGCTAAGGCCGCGCGTGAGTGCGGCACGCTGGGGAATGCAAGGGAAGAGCTTCACTGAGCTCAAAAGTCTGAGGGGAGAAGTCTGCTATTAGAAATCTTAGGTGTAAAGTTGTAAATGTTGGAACGTGATAAGTACGTAAGGACCTTATCTATAGCAGTTACGACATTACGGTAGTATGTTTGCCTATTACGGTAGTTGGGATACGTACTACAATGAGCACAATACGCCCTCTATGCGAGAGAAGTCCTATGACTATCTCGAAGTGGTAGTTTACATCAGGCGTGTGTGAAAACGCGATATTGTGGACGCCTGTACTCATCACTTTTACGCAAATGGTCAGGGTAGGACCATAGAGTATAAAGTCCCTCCTATGGGGAGGGAGGCGAATAGATATTCACTCTCTTTCTCACTTGTGCACCCTCTCCACGCTATAGTCTCTCTACCTACTCTAAGGTGAGAACGTGCATTCCTGTTTGCTGCGTGCATTGCTGCGCAACAGTAAATACATGGCCTATATACTGGGGAATGCAGGCTAAGGAAAGAGGGTACATTAGATAAGGAGGGGAAAGGGGAATGCTAAAATGTGAAGGGAAATGTCCGGGATGGGAGGGAAGCCGAGCGTGCATAGAGCGCGGGAAAGCGGCGAAGCGCGGGAACGCGGTGCTTAGAAAGTGCGCAAAAGCGCGAGAAGGTGCAATCAAGTATGGGAGAGTGCGAGCGAGTTCGGAAGCGTAAAGTACTGTCAGAAAGTGTAAAAAGCGCGATTTCTGTAACGCCACCACAGGGGCGTTAAGTACGACGTGTACTTCACAAGTCAATGGGATCGGGAGAGTGCGAGTCCGTTAAGACTCAGTTTGATGATGAACAAGTACCACTAGGTCTCCTAGGGACACTAGGGTAATAGCGGAAAGCAAGGCTCAAGCGTAGAGGCGAGCAAAGATGAGGACTCAAGTGCAAGGGCAAGCCAGACAGGGATCGCGAGGCAAAGACGATGTGGTATTACACAAGAAGTCAAGTCTACCGTACAAGCTAGGTAGTACATGCCTTATATAGTAGTACAGGGTGTTTGTCGAAGACAAACACAAGGTGCGATCATGAGTCAACAGTCTCAAATCGTAAACAATGGGAATGCTTGTATCGTACATCAGAATTCCATGAAGCCGTGCAGTCATCAGATCAGCTCGGAAATACAGGGTTGTTTTTGATGGCACAAACTCCCGACTATAACGAGTCGTGTGCAAGTGGAATTGAAGCAAACGGATGGGCGCGTGAGAAATGAGAAGCCCGCGGAAACCGTGTATCATACAAGGGGAAATGTTGATAAGTGACCCGCGTGCACTTAGCGGCTCGCATGGACACGCAGATAACGGACTGCTTTAGATTAGATATACAGGACATGTAGATTAGATCATTATGATCATTACAATCTTGGACTTATTGTATTCTCTTATCTATGACATCACATGTACATGACATCATGGACTTCTCTAGACCGTCCTTGTACTATTGTCTTTGTACTTCCCTTTGTTTCCTTATCTTTATTGTGATGTCACTATGATATCATAGTCTGGACTCTTATTGTTCTATATGCCTTGTTCTCCAGAACAGTACACTCCTTTTGTCTCCTTGTAGAACAATGCGCCTGTGATGAGTACTCACTCAGAGTACTCTGCAATACACCCGGTGATATCTCTGACGAGGAACGCGAGGGACGAGGAAGACGATGAGGGGGTGTCGAAGGAAGACAGAGAAGGTCTTTAGACTAAGGATAACGATGAGGGTCACCGATAACACGAAGATGTGGTAACAGTGCTTATCCAGCCTACTAGCTGGAGGGGGTTATCCAAAGGGGAACACAAGTGGACAGTCTGAGGGACTGTCCGTTCTATTGCTCTAGCTTATATACCTGGGTACATGGTCTGTGCGTACTTTAGGGGAGGCCTATTGCTTCCCACAGGTGCTGCGCAATGGAAGGTTCTGGAAGGGTTCTAAATATAACAACCAATGAGAATAATGGTAGAAGTGGTACGACTGCTCCGCAGTCGATTACGCGAGATTGCGCCATAGTGGTGTGACTGCTCCGCAGTCCAATCAGATTAATCCAAAGAGTGGTACGACTTCTAGTCGCGGGTAACTTGATAACCGATGGGTAATCACGTGTAAGATCACGTGATCGTCGGAGTACGAAATTGGAACTCCGATACCGGACTTCCCCTTTAGGAAGTTGATTACATAAGACCGGGCCGACGCGGACCGGTCTTAGACGCACATGTCTGAACCAAAGTTCTTTGGTTCGTGACAGTATCCCCTCTTTATGGTTGCTACGCCGGTTAGCAACTGTTAGAGGTTACTTGGCTTGGGTGCTCGTGGGTTTCGTTGGTGGAATTGTTGTACAACTGTCTTGGCTTGTTTCATTTGTGACGCAGGGAGCCAAGAATTCTCGGAACTTGGGTAGCCTTTCCATTTCACCAGGTATTGTACACCTCTTCGATTTGGTGAGAGTCTAGATTGGAGGACGGTTTCTACTTCATAGTGTTCGTCCTCTCCTTGAACAATTTCGGGGGGAGGTCTGGTGAAGTTAGGCCCATGGGCTGTGGTTTCTTTGTATGGCGATATCAAGGATATGTGGAATACTGGGTGGATTCGCCAGGAAGGGGGTAACTGGAGTTTACAATTGACTCCCCACGCTGATGTGACTTTGAATGGTCCATGTCGTCTAGGGGCTAGTTTGGCTTTGGGGTGCGTGGTGTGGATATTGGTTCCTTCTAACCAAACCTGGTCTCCTGGTTTTGGTTCGAACGTGGCTGTGGATACATGGGTGTTCTTCATGACTTCTGCAGCAACCTTTAATGCTGCAGATACCTCGGCGCGTACTTGGTCTAAGGATCGAAGACGTTCTTCTACTGTGGGGATTTTGGACGCGAAGTTGACTGGTGGGATGAATTCTGGTTTGTAACCGTACCAGATTTCGAAGGGTGACTTGGTGGTGGCACTGTGCTGTCTCGCATTGTGCGCGAATTCCATGAAGGGTATAAGTTCTACCCAGTTGTCGACTTGAAAGTTGCAAAAGACGCGGAGGTACTGTTCCAATTCTTGGTTGACTCGTTCTGTCTCTCCGTCTGTCTGCGGATGGAAGGCTGTGGACATGGTGGACTTGACTCCGAGTTTGCTCCAAACTTCTTGCATTACTTTGGAAGCAAATTGTGGTCCTCTGTCGGATATTACTTGGCGTGGCAGGCCTGTGCGCCTCCAGATTTGTTCTAGATATAACTTGGATGTTTCTTCGGCTGTGATGGTTTTGTTACAGGGTGCAATTATTGTGGCCTTGCTGAGGCGATCCACTACAACGAACAGTGAATCGTATCCTTGGGATGTTGGGAGGTCTGTGATAAAATCCATGGTGATTATTCCCCAAACTTCTGTTGGGATTTGGTTTGGTTGTAGGGGTACTTGGTTCCTTGGTTTGACTTTGGTTGCTTGGCATGTGGCACATCCGTCCACGTAACTCTTGACAAAGGTGGACATTCCTGGCCACCAGAATTCTCGTGATACTAATTCGTAGGTTTTCCATCTTCCTGGATGTCCTGTGGCTAGGTGATCGTGGTATTGTTTGACTATCTCTCTTCAGAGATCTTGGTTCTTGGGGACATATACTTGTCCTTTGTACAGGATGATTCCATCTTCTAAGTTCCAATCCTCTAGTCCTTTGGTGAGGGAACGTGGGCCGCTCTTTAGAAGGGTTTCTAGGGCATGGGTGACTTCATCGTCATATTCTTGGGAGTTCTTGATTTGATTTCGTAGATTCGTATTTCCTTGGACTGTGATTGCCGTAGGTTGTACTGCTCGGATTGCGAAAAACTTGTTATCCAGGAGCACACGCTCATTGTTTTCGTGTGCTATCCCCTCTTTAAGGTCTGGACGCCTGGACAGGGCATCCGACTTATTTTGCGTACCAGGTTTGTGGATGATCGTAAACTTGAAACGGGACAGGAAGAGAGCCCAACGGGCTTGTCGTCGCGTTAGTTTTTGTTTTGTCACAAAATAGACCAAATTTCCATGGTCGGACCAAATTTCCAGGGTGTCGTCACGTCCTTCGAGGTAATGGCGAAATATTTCAAGGGCGCAGATAATTGCAAGGAGTTCCTTGTCATGGATTTTGTAGTTCCGTTCGGCAGGTTGGAGTGACTTGGAATGATACGCAATGGGATGCCAACGGTTGAGTTCATCGGGTTGTTCGAGGATGGCGCCAGTAGCGAAATCACTGGCGTCCGTGATTAACCGGAAAGGTTTACTGTGGTCTGGCAAGGCAAGGACTGGGGCTGTCGTAAAAGTGGTGATGAGTGTCTTGAAGGCTATATCAGCCGCTTGGTTCCATGAAAATGGGGTGTCTTTTTTGGTTAAGTCAAACAGTGGTCGTGCAATGGTCGAAAAATCCTTGATAAATCTTCGGTAAAAGTTGCAAAAACCGAGGAACGCTTGAACATGTTTGACTGTCTTGGGTGTAGGCCAATCTACGATTCCGGCCACTTTGGTGGGGTCCATGGCTACTTGACCCTCGGAGATAACGATTCCGAGGTATTCTATGGATGTCTGGGCAAAGGAGCATTTCTCTGGTTTGAGGTACAGGTCATGTTTGTCTAAGCGCGACAATACTTCGTGGGTGAGCTTGGTTAACGTGGCGAGGTCTTCTGCAAAGATCAGGATGTCATCGAGATAGACGACTACGTGTCCTTCGTCTATCATATCTTCGAAGATGTCGTTCATGAACGTTTGGAATGTGGCAGGGGCATTGCAGAGACCGAATGTCATGACTGTGGGTTCGTAGAGTCCTAGAGGCGTCTTGAAGGCAGCTTTGTATTCGTCTCCTTCTTTTACGCAAATGTTGTTATATCCCCAGCAGATATCTAACTTGGTGAAATACCGGGCGCCGCGTAGTTTGTCGATTAACTTGGGGATCAGAGGTAGTGGAGCGGCATTCTTGACTGTGATATCGTTAAGCGCACGATAGTCTTGGACTGGGCGAAGTTTTCCATCCTTCTTGTCTACAAAGAAGAAGGGGCTGGCCATGGGTGACTTGGAAGGGCGAATATATCCCCTTTGTAGGTGATCCGTGATGTAGGTCCGCAATGCCTCGGACTCCTTGGGCGTGAGTCGATAGATTGAGCTGTTCTTCATACTAGCTCCTGGCTTTAAATCAATGGCATGGTCCCAGGGTTGATGCTGCGGTAGGCGCTGCGAGGCCTCTTCGCTAAATACTTTAGCGTACTTGGAAAACTGAGCTGGGATGTGTTCTGTGGATGCTTTGGGTGCTGTTCTGGCCGCAATTTCTGTACTCGTGGTGGTCTTGGCTCGAATATAAATGACTTCGCATTTATTGTCTTCGTGGATATTCAGGAATGGCTCCATGGCCTCTTGGTTGAACAGTGGTTCTTCGTACTGTTCCTCTTGGTTTACTTGGACTTGGTTTATCGTGGTAGCTCGTGACTGTGGTTTCTTGGACGTGATTACTATGGGTTTCTTGGACAAGGTACAAGACTTGGGGCATCTCGTGAAGGCGAGCTGTGGCAGGGCCCAGTTAACTTCTGGGTTGTGTGCTTTGAGCCAATCGGTTCCTAGGATGATGTCGGCGTCGCCTAGCTTGGTGATGTATAGTTCCACAGTTTCATTGTGGAAGTCGTCGTCGGATGTCTTTATCCGGATTTTCTGGATTGTTGTATACTTGACTGAACCTTGCTTGTTCAAAGTTCCATCCACGTTCTTGACTGGAAGTGGGTTAACTAGAGTTCGAAGTGTCAGTTGGTTTCTCGTGGCGAAGTCTTGATCCATGATGATTCCTTCCGCGCCGCTATCGAGCAAGGCACGTGCACTGATTTCTTTGCCTGATATTTTTCCAACTAGAGCAACTCTGAGCATCACGGATGGTGATCGTCTATTTCGTATAGTATCACCGGGTACAGGCTCGGAGTCTAACGTCTCTAGGAATGCATAACCTTGGGTAAAACTGTGGTTGGCTACTTGGAACGTCCGTACTGACAGTGCGGTAGTCGGACGTGTTAAAAATCCTCGTGAACTGGTGCTGACCGTGGACGTGGAATCATGGAGGCTACTGGTGGGCTGTGGTAAAGTGCCCCAATCTGGGCTGCTGGGTGATCTCGTGGGGGGTCCTCATATCCATAGGACGTTTCTTGTGGCAGAGCCGCACGTGCTCTGAAGTCTGACCGCTGATTACTGGGTCTTCCATTCCCTGGCCTTCTTGGCGTTTGAGAGCTTTCCTTGGACCGGCATTCCTTGGCTCGGTGATTTGGCTTTCCGCAATAGAAACAGAGCTTTTCCTTGAAGCGTCTGTCTTTCTCTTCCTTGGTAATCCTGCCCGCTTGCTGGGGTCTTAGGGACGTCGTAGCTTGGTTTACTTGGACGCCTTCCTCTTCGGAGGCGTATATGGCCCGGTTTCTCGGCCCTTGAGTGAGTGTTCTTCCTGTGAACGCTGGATTACTGTAGAGGTGCCATACGCGGTCGAATTCTCTTGCTAGATCGACCAATTTTTCTAGGGTGTCTGGGACTGGGGATACACCAAGTAGCTTCTGGTGTAGGGCTCCTGGGAGGCATCGTCGAAAGGCGAACATCTTGGTTTCATCATTGGCTCCTGATCGATTTGCGTATGTCGACCATTCTTGGTACCAATCGTTGAAAGGACAATTTCCCATCTTCAAGGAATACATGAGGTTCGTGGATTCTAGCTTGGTGTGGGATGGGATGAAGTGTTTCTTGAAATCGTCTCTGAAGTCTTTCCAAAGACCAAAATCTATGGGGGTTGCCTCTAATGCTTTCTTCTGTTTGTCTTGAGCCCAATCTCCTGCTGAAGTGCCTGTTTTGAAGTGTGTTAGGGCAGCCGAAACACGCTTGCCCTCGTCGGGATACACTGCTTGATTGAGGTAGTAATAGTTTTCTACGCTCTGCCAGAAGGATTCAGCCTTGTCCTGTTTGCCATCGAATGGCTCTGGTGGTACGCCTAATAACTTGGGTGATCCTCCTCCGGAGGCCATGGTGCTCGTGGGTACTGGTGCTGGTGGCGATGGGGACCGTGACTTGGTTTCGAAGATCCTCACTTGTTGAGGCGTGAACAAGGGATAACTTGATTGCTTGGATGGTCCTGGGGTACTTGGTAATGCGCCGGGTAACTCTGCGCTTGCTGGTGACTGTGGTGTTCCTACTCTTGATAGGGTTGCTGTGAGTGACTTGGTTGCTTTTTCTAGGAGGCCAGATACTTCTGCCTGTTCTTGATCAGAGTCTTCGTACTCTGTACTTGGTGGTGGAGTAAGGTCTTCTTCTCCTGTTCCTGGGAAAACAACTCTTCGGTTGTTCTTATATACCCAACGGTTTCTCTTGGTTGACCAACGGATGTCCTTCCCGACGTACTTGGCTGTAAGGTCTTGATGGTTAACTGAGCTAGTGTCTAGGTTTCTATAGCCTGGGTAGTGTTTCTCATAGTCGGCTTTGCTGATGTTCTGGTTTGTTCCAAGATGCTGCCAAGGAAATTTGCTGTCTACGCTTGTGGGGCTTTGGTCGTTCCAATCTACGTGGAATAGGTTTTCGTCAAGGGAGAAGAAGGGGTCTTTGAAGTAAACAGGGATGCTCTTGAGTTCTTCTGGGGTAAGGTCTCTTGTGCTAAGGTCCGTGGGATCGCTCATGAACTGGCGTTGATAGTCTTGATACGGTCCAACCGTCGGTGTCCCAGGCGTAAAAGACTTTGTACGCTGGTTGTAGTTGTATACCGTGGACTGCGCTAGGTCGTTGACTTGTTCTTATCCAGCAATATTCTTCGAATATCCCGTAGTGCGAGATCAAGGTACTAGTTCTCCACAGGTGTCCTTGGAAGCTAGTAGGGTCAGTGGTAATATCTCGAATGTTATTGATCGTATGCTGGAGGGTCAGTGGAACACCGTGTTGTCGAAAGATGAGCTGTGAGTGATGCTTGAAGACTTGGAGTTCTCGTGGATTTCTTGTAGGTAGCGACCTGGATATAAACAGAACTTCTGGGAAGTGGTAGTACGTGGGTTGAGTTGCAAGGAATTGCCCTTCTTCACTGCTGGTAGATGGTTCGCGGATTACTGGTGGAAGCTCGTGGATTCTTGGGAACTGTGGAGTGACTTGGGGTGTTGGGTTCCTGGGACGTGTGGATGCTTGATTTCTCGTGGGTACTTGGTTTCTCGTGGATGTCGTAGCTTGATTTATCCTCCTAATGTCTCTATTAGGGATAACTGGAAGGTTTTCTTCAGGAGAGGGAAGTGGCGTATCCCTTCTTGTAAACTGTCTTGGTCTGCGGTTTCTGTGACGTTGTGTGGTATGCTGGGATGCCAGATTTATAGCCCAATCAACTGCGCTTTCAGCCAGTTTGATTTAAACAGGGAACCCTTTATATTCTTTCTCTAAAGGGTAGGAAGTCTTGGCCAGGGGCCCACAGTACTACACTAGGTGGAGTAGGTGGGGTATTGGGACGATATCCGCAGGTACAAACTTCTTTACTACACCAACAAACACCGTTACTGATCCACTGGTTGGCAGGTTCACCCCAACCGCTATCAGTATCTGTGCTAGGTGCAGGAGGACTTGGACTTGATCTTGGGTTTGGAGGGCTACTTGGAGGAAGAGGTTCGTCTCCGTTTTCTAGGATGTCTAGGCGTGTGACGAAGTCGATATCGTCTGGGGTGTCAGGGGGTAGGTGGAAGATCCTGGGATTGACGATGTTTGTGTCCGGGTTTTCAAGGGTGGTTTCCCAAACGCCGTCCCACTTGAGTGTATATTCGCGACCTTCTGTGATAACTAGACGAGGTCCGAACTGGGTTGTTTCCAGACGGATTTCTTGAAAGCTGATTTGGACTTGTTCATAGTCCAACCTGAATCGTTCGAGGAAAAACTGGCGCTCCCCACTTAGGAGGTCTTGGATAATGCGTTCACGTCTTGGGGCTATGTGAACAAACCAGAGATAGTCGTCCTTGTTCCAAAGGAGGAAGGACTCGATGGGGGAACCGTGGATGTTGACAACCTTAGCAAGGTGCCAATACAGGAGTTGTTCTTGAGCTAGGTCACCTAGTCTTTGTAAGTCGCACGAGGTGAAGTCTTGAAACTGAGATAACTTGAGTACTTCCCCAAACGGAAGTATGAACTCGAGGTCTTTAAGGATAGTGGTTTGATCACTCCAAACTTCGATCGTGTTTGAGTGAGCAAGGTTGTAAAGAGTGCTTGGCGGATAGTAACGTTGAAGTTGTCTTTCTCTGTGGGTTTCAAAGAGTGCTTGAGAGCGGTTTACTTGCTCTTGTTCAGAGATTTGAGGTGGGACAAGGTAGGACACTAAACCCCTTTTATTTCGTACCAATAACCAAACTAGCTACAACTACTTACTAGTTAAAGTAAATAGTTATAGTTCCTGTTGGTCTGGGTAGGTAGAAATGAACAAGAAGGGGTCAGCAGGGAGGCAAGGCGTGAAACAATAAGATAAAAGGGGGGGACTGGTTCTGACTGCGTCTTCGAAGTGATACCCCTGGTCGATGACAAAGATCCGGTCTTCGTAGAAGGCTAAGTATCCATACGTGGATATTATCCTCCCGTCCAAGAAGTCTTGAAGCTCTAGGGTGACTAGAGTCCCTACGTATGCCTGCCTGATGGTACTGTTAAGGGGGGCGAAGGCACGGCGCAGTCCTTGCCTGAAGTTGTACTTGATGGTCCCAAGGGGTAGGTCTTGACTTGGGAGGTCAAGGATGGCTTGAGAGCAGGCGTACAGGGGGGGAATACCAAGAGCGAGTGCGAGGGGAAGGTGACGGGGGAAGACCTTGAGGTAGTGGGGTGACCGGAAGCGGAAGGGGGTAACACCGGGGAACGTCGGGGGATACGAGAGGAGGTGGTCAAGCGACGGGATCTGGGTGAGGGAGGTCTGGTAGAACTCCGAGATAGGGCGCCACTCTTCTCCTTGGGGAGTCTGGACGTTAATATACTGATGGGGATGAGGGCCGGTGGTAACGTTGACGCAAGATGGGGGGCGGATCAGAGGCAAGGGAGGAGGGATATTCTCCTGTTCCTCGTAGCGGGGGTCCAGGGTGTCGATGCGTGGGACGCCTTCAGCTACACGTTCGTAGTTGATGGGCGAGTCTGGAGTGGCGAGACGAGGGGGAAGCGAGGCAGACCGGGGACGAGGCGAAACGAGGTAAACAGAGGGGGACGGGAGATCAGTGAGGGGCGACAATGGCCCAAGTAGGGGGGACTGGAAGACTGAAACCGGGTCTGGGTACACCAGTTCCGGGGACAGGGAGCGAGAGACGAGGGGGCCGGATCGAACGGCTACTTGGGTCCAGATGTCAAACTCTGGAGACGGGGAACGTAGGGGAACGACGTTGCCGTTGAGGTCGAAGATGACGTACTCCTCTGCATACGAGAGAGGAGTGGAGGTACGGGAGGGGACGACAGGAGACGAGGGACGAGTGGGGACAGGGGATGAGGGCGCTGTGAAAGCAGCCGGGCCTTGGGGGAGAGCGACTTGCTCTACTGTGGACTGGAGAGGGGTGTTCAACCCCTCTGGAGATAGAGGATGAACGAGAGGAGAGGAGGGAGGAGGGAAGAAGCGACGAGGAGGGGGGCCACGATACTGGGGCTCCCAACTAGTGGAATAGGAACTGGAATCGCCGTCCCAGTGACCGAACTCCGAGTCGTCGAAGTATTCAGACACTATCAAGGAGCGTCCAGGTCAGGTCAATGAGACTGTCCAAGTGTGATGAGTACTCACTCAGAGTACTCTGCAATACACCCGGTGATATCTCTGACGAGGAACACGAGGGACGAGGAAGACGATGAGGGGGTGTCGAAGGAAGACAGAGAAGGTCTTTAGACTAAGGATAACGATGAGGGTCACCGATAACACGAAGATGTGGTAACAGTGCTTATCCAGCCTACTAGCTGGAGGGGGTTATCCAAAGGGGAACACAAGTGGACAGTCTGAGGGACTGTCCGTTCTATTGCTCTAGCTTATATACCTGGGTACATGGTCTGTGTGTACTTTAGGGGAGGCCTATTGCTTCCCACAGGTGCTGCTCAATGGAAGGTTCTGGAAGGGTTCTAAATATAACAACCAATGAGAATAATGGTAGAAGTGGTACGACTGCTCTGCAGTCGATTACGCGAGATTGCGCCATAGTGGTGTGACTGCTCCGCAGTCCAATCAGATTAATCCAAAGAGTGGTACGACTTCTAGTCGCGGGTAACTTGATAACCGATGGGTAATCACGTGTAAGATCACGTGATCGTCGGAGTACGAAATTGGAACTCCGATACCGGACTTCCCCTTTAGGAAGTTGATTACATAAGACCGGGCCGACGCGGACCGGTCTTAGACGCACATGTCTGAACCAAAGTTCTTTGGTTCGTGACAGCGCCTTGTATTTACTGTGACCTGTGTTACTACTGTCACCCCCTGTAGCAGTATAAGTAGAGTACCATGTAGGCTCTGGCACCACACCAGTTCTCATCTGTTGTGTGCCAGGTATGTCTCCCTCTGTTGTATAAACACCAGTTGTCATCTGTTGTGTGCTATCATGGACGCGTATTATTTTCCTTATTTTTCTGTATTTATACGGATTCATATGAGGAAGATATAAAGGGCCGAAGTCAGGAGACTTCAAGTTAGTCACAAGGGCTTGCCACCCATGTGCACGTGATCGTGGGACTTAGGTCCCTTATAAGCATAAACAGTTCCAATTGGTAGATAAGGATGGAAGGCTATGGAAGGTTCTGGAAGGATCCAGAACACGCTTAGTAGTTTACGCTTACTCGCTGTATTAGGTTTTACTCAGCAAAGTGGAGCCGCTCGTAAGCGCTATGACAAGTGTATCAGTCAGCACAATAGATAGCGCTATTAATAGACACGATGCGTCAGCTCCTGAGTCATGGAGTCTTACTTTACACTTAGTAACAGTGTTCAGACTCAGTTCGTACTCAGCCGCAGTAGTGTATATAAGCTCCCCTGTAGCGTCCTGAGTGGAACCAACTTGTCCTCTTGGTTCTCCACTCAGGTGCATATTCCTCTGTACTACCTTACCTCTTCCAATCTAACTTGTCCTCTTGGTTCTCCACTCAGCGTGCCACTGCGTGATATCTGACATCTTTGTGATGAACAGTACACATGTAGAACATACTCACAGTGACAAAGTAGACTGTGGTGAGATATGAGGGTGGTACTTGAAGCAGTAACAGAGATGATCTAGCAAGTGAAGCAGATGGTGGTCTGGCACACAACAGATGAGAACTGGTGTTATTACAGAGTAGGAGACATACCTGGCACACAACAGATGAGAACTGGTGTGGTGCCAGAGCGTACAAAGTACTCTACTTATACTGCTACAGGGAGTGACACTAGTACAACAGAAGTAACGCAGAGTCACACAATACAAGGGGCGTTGTTCTACAGAGGGACACAAAGGAGTGTGCAGAAGGAGAACAAAGGCGCAAAGAACAATAGAAAGCCTAGACTATGATATCATAGTGACATCACAATAAAGATATAACAAAAGGAATGAGTACAAGGACGAAATATAATAGGAGTCCAGAGGAGTCCATGATGTCATTGTACAGTGATGTCATAGATAAGAAAGTCCGAGATTGTACAGATCATAATCTAATCTACAGAAGTCCAATATATCTTATCTAGAGCAGTCCGTTATCTGCGTGTCCATGCGAGCCGCTAAGTGTGCGCGGGTCACTTATCAACACTTTGGCCCTTGCATAAAGGCCGCAAGTCGATTGTCCCTCCGCAGTGACTGTACGTTTAGCGCGTGACTTGTCTCCGCGTTAGGTTGAGTGTGTTACCTTACAGTTCACTTTACCTTCACACTTGACTTGGCGTAGCGCGGCAGTCGCACCGCTACATGTGCCAGACTCTACATCTGCTTCACTTGCAAGACTACTCTGTTGCTGCTTCCAGTACACCCTCATATCTCACCACAGTCTACCTTGTCACTGTGAGTATGTCCTCCATGTTTACTGTTCATCAGGAAAGAGAAATCATAACAATTTCACTGGCCAGGGAGAGCACTGGCATATCAGCACTATCTATTGTGCTGACTGATACACTTTGTCATAGCGCTTACGAGCGGCTCCACTTTGCTGAGTAAAACCTAATACAGTGAGTAAGTGTAAACTACTAAGCATGTTCTAGATCCTTCCAGAACCTTCCATCCTTATCTACCAATCATAACCATTTGTACGTATAAGGGACCTAAGTCCCACGATCACGTGCACATGGGTGGCAAACCCTTGTGACTAACTCAAAGTCTCTGTACTTCAGCCCTTTATATCTTCCCATATAAATCCATGTAAAATACAGAAAAATAGGAAAATAATACGTGTCCATGACATCACCCCCCTCCTTTAAGGGTCGACATCCGCGTTGGCCTCTGTGTACATCTGAGAAGGTTGCCAAGGCAAGGACACGTAGATGAGAGCAGCTATTTTTCTCGGAGCGCCTGGATTAGAGGAGTGAAACTCCTGTACTTTATCCAGGGCATGTGCTAGATTTTTGGCTGGCTCCCAAGTATCCTTGCCTTCACCATATCCCTTCCAGCAAACTAGGTATTTAAGAGTATGACCAAAGAGTTTACTGTCTCTTATATGGTCAACTTCGTACTCTTCTTCCCCTTCGACTGTGACAGGTTCGGGTGGAGGTGGCAAAAGCCCGTTAACTTCGTTTCCTTTGTAAGGAGAGAGGCGGTCTACATGAAATACATCATGGATCCATAATGCAGGGGGGAGTGCAAGCTTATAGTTGATGTCACTTAGGACTTTAGTGACTTCAAATGGGCCTAATTGCTTAGGTCCCAGTTTGGATGACTGCTGATGTATCTTTATCTGCTTGGCTTGCAACCAGACTTTATCCCCGATGTTGAAGACATATGGCTTGTGTCTTTGTTCAACATCTGTCTGCATTTGCCATTTACTTAGGCGTAGAGCTGCCTCTGCATCCTTTCTTGAGGAAACTAAGTGCTGAAGATGTTTATCAAGCGTTGGAATACTGGTAGGCCTACCAGCAGGAATTGTGAAGTCCAGCATGTAACCGTATAGTAGCTCAAAGGGTGTATGACCTGTGGCTGAGTTGAGCCTACTATTGACTACAAATTCCACTGTAGGGAGTAGGTCTGCCCAATCATCCTGTCTCTTACTAATGAACAAGCACAAGTAGACTTCTACTTCTTGGTTTTTGCACTCTACCTGTCCATTAGCTTGAGGGTGATAGGTGGTGGTAAGACCTGCATCTATTCTGAGTTGCTTGTATAGTGCCCACATGCTCCTTGCAGCAAACTGGGGTCCTCTATCGCTAATGACTTTGCGAGGGATCCTGTGCAAGGGGAAGACTTGTTCAAAGTAGATGGATGCTACCCCATCAGCCGTAATCTGAGAACAGGAAATAGATGGATCTGTTTTGTATAATGATCCACTATGTTAAGGATCATATCCTTTCCTCGTGACATAGGCAGTGGACCAATTAAATCAATCCCGACTAACTGCCATGGGCCCTCAGGTACTTCTTGTGGCTGGATAATAGCTTTGGGGTGCAGATCTTTGCGATAGTGTTGGCATTGATCACATCCTTCTATGTATGAGCTTATGAAGCCTGCCATGCGTGGCCACCAGTAGTAGCGACTGACTAGCTCGATAGTTCCGTTTTTACCTGGGTGTCCTGTAGTAGTACCATCATGGCATGACTTTACCATGTCTCTATGTAGGGCACGGTCGTTGGGTACATAGAGTTTTCCTCTATGGTAAACGAAACTGTCTTCTTCTTCCCACAGTGCAACTCCATCTGTAAGAGCCTTGGGAGCAGTCTTTTGTAAGCTTTTAAGACCCTCTATAACTTTGGCTTCTTTAATAGACACAAGTTTGATGCGACTGCCTAGGGAGTCCACTTCTGGGTGGAAGTGTGCTTGGGCAGCATTAAGGAAATGCTTAGGTCATAAAACCTGAACCTGGCGGTTATCCTCATTGTCCCTGACGTGATCTCGAGAGAAACGACTGAGTGCGTTGGCTTGTATGGAGTCTCCTTTTTTGTAAGTGATCTTAAAGGTGAAGTGACTTAAATATAACACCCAGTGTGCTTGCCAGTGATTCAAGTCTTTCATGCTTGCCCACCATTCCATATTCTTATGGTCGGTGATCACTTCAAAGGAGATGCCTTTGAGGAAATGTCTCCAGTCCTCTAGGGCATGGATTAAGCCAAGCATTTCTCTGTCGTAAATCTTGTAGTTGCACTCTTCTTTGCTCATTGACTCTGAGCAGTATGCGACTGGGTGCCAGAGACCATCTGGGTACTTCTGAGTAAGTATTCTGCCAGTAGCAAATCCTGAGGCATCAGTCTCGACTCACGTAGGGAGGTTTGGATCATACACCTTTAGGATAGGTTCTTGTACGAAATGCTCCTTCAGCTTGTCAAAGGCTTCCTGCTGTTCAGAATGCCAATGCCATGGAGTATCCTTCTTCGTGAGGTCGTGTAAGGGTCGGGCAATGGCTGCGAAGTCCTTAATGAACCTACAATAGAAGTTGGTGAACCTGACGAAAGCTCTAACCTCTTTGAGCGTTGCGGGCATCAGCCACTCCCTTAGTGCAGAGACCTTGCCAGGGTCCATCTGCACTTCTCCAGGACGGATAATCATTCCCAAATACTCCATCTTGCGTTTCTCAAAGTTGCACTTCTCTGGCTTGAGATATAAGTCATAGTCCTGCAGACATTTGAGCACTTCACAAACTATGCGACGGTGGTGCTCTAGGTTCTGACTATAGATGAGGATATCATCCATGTAGACGGCGACTTCTCCTTGTGCGATAAGATCCGCGAATACAGCGTTCATGAGGGCTTGGAAGGTGGCTGGGCTGTTGGTCATGCCAAAGTACATTACTTTTGGCTCGTACAACCCATGGTTGGTGACAATAGCACCCTTCCATTCATCTCCAGCTCGGATTCGAATATTATGATAGCCCCATCTAACGTCGAACTTTGTGAAGTATTTGGCTCCCTTCAACCAGTTGATAATGTCGGCAGCAAGCGGAAGTGGATAGCGGTTTTTGATGGTGATCTTATTAAGCCGCCTATAATCCTGCACTAGACGTAACTTCCCGTCTTTCTTCTTTATAAAGAATACTGGTGAGGCCATCAGTGACTTTGATGGGACCTGATATCCTTTAGAAATGTGCTCTTCCAGGAACTTATCTAATTCCTTCTGCTCGTTGGGTGACATGGGGTACAACTTGACCTTCCAGTGTTTGACTGCATCTGGTTCTAAGTCTATGGCGTGATCCCATGGTTGATGCTCGGGGAGCCTCTGGGATTCCTCCTCAGAGAATACTTTTGCGAAGTCTCTGTAGTGTTTTGGCACCATTTCTTTGAAGGTTTTCTTAGGCTTGGCGGCTGTGGCTTTTTCTGCAATCTGCTGAGAGTATGTGAAGCCTGCCAGACAGAAAACTTCGTCTTGGGCCGTGTCTAACACTTTCTCTGCAAGGAGATGGCAACGTTCCATATGGTTTGCCATAATGCATGTCACCTCTATCTCAAGTTCCAGTTGCACTATTTCAGCAGTGGAATTGAGACGCATGGTGCCTTCCTGCCAATCTATGTTGGGGTTCCGTAGTCTGAGCCAAGGTAGTCCCAAAATGACATTCTCTGGGCCTAGTGAAGTGACTAGAAAATCATGACTATCTTCACTAGGGCCGACTTGCAGAGTAAGTCTGACTTTATGGGTGATACTACCGGCTTCATTGAGTGTCCCGTCTATGTTATTTAGAGTGATGGGATGCTCGAGAGGAACCTGCAACATCTTGTGGCAGTCAGCGTACTTTTTGTCTAGAAACAACGAAGTTGCTCCAGAGTCTACCATTGCTGCTACTTTTACAGTACGATGACGTCCTTTTAGGTACACAGAAATATGAAAATGTGACTTTTTATCTTTTGTTTCGGGAATAATAGTTGAAGACAGTGCTGCATCAGAAATCATCACGTGCGGCGCTGCTTCGAAAGAAAGTGGAGCAACAGGAACACTAATACTATTGTTCATCTCTGATGTAATGCCACCACAAGGGCGTTAAGTACAATGTGTACTTTGTAAGTCAACGGGATTGGAAGTAGGGTTTGAAAGTCCGGTTGGGTCCGGTTTTTGACCATATTTGGTCCAACTGCAACCGCAACCGGTTGCCAAAAAAGGAAATTTGTTGCAACCTCAACTGCAACTGCAAAAAACTGCAAGAAAACCAGCTGCAACCAGTTGCAACTGGACCCAACTGGTTGCAACGGAATGTTATTTAATCTATTTAAAACTAGTCTAAACTGAGTCAAAAACACTTATAATTAGTGTTCATAGGTACCTATAATAAATTCCTAAGTGAAACTGCCTTATAATGAAAAAATAATCAGGTAAAACAGCCAAAAAAAGCAGAAGTTATGAGTAAAATGATTGTTTTGATCATAACTTGCTCAGTTTTTGGCTGATTTGGGTGATCTTAGGCTCGTTTTGATCAGAAATTCAGCCCAATCACTTGCTTACTAAGCAACCGGTTGCACAACTGCAAAAGACTGCAGTTGCTGATGTGTAAAACTCTGCAACTGAACTGAAAGTTGCAGTTGCTACCAGTTGAAGTCAGGTTGGGTTGCAGTCTTTTTCAGTTCCTGCAACTGAACTTTCAAAGACTAATTGGAAGAGCGCAAGTCCATTAAGACTCAGTCTGGTGATGAACAAGTACCACTAGGTCTCCCTGGGACACTGGGGTAATAGTAGAAGATAGGGCTCAAGCATAAAGGCGAGCGAAAGCAAGGACTCAAGCGCAAGGGCAAGTCAAACCGGGATCGTGAGGCAAAGACGATGTGGTATTACACAAGAAGTCAAGTCTACCATACAAGCTAGGTAAGGCGTGACTTATATACTAGTACAGGATGTTTGCGAGCTGCAAACATATGGTGCGATCCTAGGATACGGGTCCTAGAGAGCTAACAAGGGGAGGGTATGCATATGGAACAAGGGGATTCCGCGGGACGACACATGTAACAGAAGTCATCAGCGGGTTCTGGAAGTCACGCCATGGGGCATCGGAACGGTCATACAGTGGGTGCAAGCTAGAAGCCAGAAAACATATCAAACCGGATCGTATCATAAAAGTACAATGGAAGCATGATGAATAGGAAGGACATCTGATAGAGAGGCAAAATCGTAACATTACCCCCCCATCAGACTTGAAGTCACCACGACTTCAACTAATCGCTGGTGTATGCATAATTCTCCTCAGCAGGTATATTGGAAGGAATGGGAGATGGGGTGTGGGGGCAAGTATGACGACGAAGAAACAAAAAGCGTCCACGCTCACCACAGTCCCAACACTGCTCATACATCAGACACTTAATCTCCTCGTGCCTCGCGTCGTGTCGTAGACACTTGCTGCACCACCTAGGGCAGCTGTCTGGGTTGACATATGCAGGCGACATGGGGGAGAGCCTACAAATGAGGCAGGTGTTGGAGCGATGGACACGGCTGCCACACCACCTGCATGGCTCTCGCTCTCACCGGTTGGGGCACTGAGCCACCAAGTGGTCCGTGGATTTGCACTGAAAGCACTTGCACTGCCGCTGACGACCTTCCCCTTGAAGGCGCGGCATCTTGCAAGGCCCTCCGGCATGGGGGGAAAGGGGGGTAGGCTCGGGCGTCGTCCGAGGGCGCACAGGCTTCGCATGAAGCTCGGCATACTTGTCGGATATGAGGGGGATGGCTCGTGCATACTGGAGCCGCTTGCGCACACCGGAGAGATCCATGTCCAATCCGAACTTGTCCTTAGACAACTCTGACTGGAGCTGATGGATGTCCGAGGCACATGTCTTTATCGCGTCATGGCGCACTAAGCACTCACGGAGGCGAGACACCTCTGCATGGAGACGGGGATCTCGGAGTTCGATAAGCACCTTGTTGAGCACGATGGCGCGGGGGTCATGGGGATGGAACATGTTCAGCTGGTTGTTGGTAATGTGTTGGGGGAGTTGTCCGGTGTATACTGAGTTTAGGAACACCTACAAGATATAGCAGGGTTGGCCCTTCCCCGTCGTGCTGACGACCTCCTGATAGTTTTTTTGGTAGTAAATGAAGTGTGCTGTCTGCAGTGGGCAGTCCCCTCCTCCGATCAGAAGCGGAAAGAAGGCATGAGAGTGGGGGTCATTGGCAAAGAAGGGGAGGCCTGGGTCCACCAAGTCCTTGTCTTCCTCCTCATCATCCAGGAGGGCAAGGGTGGGATCTGGTTCAGCAATACGTGTCTGGGGGATTGGTGTAAAGGTGTGGTCCATCCCCATGGGGAATGGCGGGATAGGGACGTGTGCTGCGTTGACTATGGGTGATACAAGGGGAGGTGGCGGCGTAAGCGAGTATGGGGCAGGTATGTTGTGCACGACGACAGGTGTGTCAATAGGCGGGGGTGAAGTGGGCGATGGTTGAATGGGGACAGCGATGACAACGGGCGTGGGGAGTCCAGGCGGTATTACAGGGGTAGGTAGTTCTTCCAGCTTAGAGAGAGCTGCCGAAGCTAAAGTGAGAACAGGAAGTGGGGGTGTGTCAGAGACTACAGAGTGTGGCGTATGACCACCTACTTTGGGTGGGACACCTAGCTCCTGTGATGGTACAGTCAGATTCTCGAGGATGACCTCAACAGGGCGACGAGTGGAAACAGTAGAGACAACGGGTGTGGATGACATGTGGGAGATAGGAGTGGGGACGAGAAATGATAGGCGTCGATGGGGCATCATTTATATCTTTCGTCCAGCCCCTTCAGCGGTAGGGTTTAGGTGATAGAAATCGGCGATAAGTTCTGATGCATGCCGTACGTTCTCGAGCAGTTCCCACAAGCTATTGCTTATGGGAAATCCCTTCCATTGGACCAGGAATTGAAGTTTGTGCCCTCTACCATGCAGTCGCGACTGCAAGATGTGCTCCACTTCAAATTCTTCTTCTCTGTCAATAAGGTCAGGTGGGGGTCTTGTGAAGTTTGCGCCATGTAGTTCCATTTCCTTATATGGGGTGAGGAGGTTGGCATGGAACACGGGATGAATCTTCCACGTGGCAGGGAGTTCCAACTTGTAAGAGACGTCTGATAAGACCTTCTTGATGCAGAAAGGCCCGTGATGCTTCAGGCCAAGTTTGGCTGTCAGGTAGAAGGTCCGTAGATTCGTACCTTCTAGCCAGACCTGGGCTCCTTCCTGATATGGAACAAAGCACGTCTTCCCTTGCTTCATCATCAGTTCTTGTGCGTGTTTGATGCAGTCTTGCGCGTGTTGTCGTCTGATGACCATCTCTTCGAGGCGCTGTTTGACTGATGGGGATGTCGTAGGCTTCGGTGTCCACATGGTATGTGGTTCCCAACCCATGATGAGGGAGAAGGGGGACTCTTTTGTCGTTGCATTTGGCCAGGCGTTATGCGCGAATTGCGCAACTGGTAGTGCCTCTGCCCAATTGTCTTGTTGCACATTACTCCAGTGTCACAGATACTGTTCCAGCCATTGATTCGTGCGTTCAGACTGCCTGTCCGTCTGAGGATGGTAGGTGGAGGAGATGTTCTGGCGAATGCCGAGGACTTTACAGAGGTTTTTCATGAATGCGGAGGTAAATTGGGGGTCGTGGTCGGTGATGATCTTTTGGGAGATGCCGTAGTGTGGATATACGTGACGAAGGTAGAGTCGCACTACTCCTTCTGTGGTTATCGACTTGTGACAGGGGATGAAGATGGCTGCCTTCGAGCAGTCATGGTCTGTGATTGTTAAGATGGAGTTGTATCCGTTGGATATTGGGAGTTTTGTGATGAAGTCCATAGCTACGACTTCGAATGGTTTGGCATCTGGGTCTGTGGTGATAGGGAATAGGTGTGGTTTTTGATGGTGGGTGTTGATTTTGTTGGCCTGGCATGTTGCGCAACCTTTGACGTAGTCTTCCACATCTTTGCGCATGTTGGGCCACCAGTAGTTGCGGCGAAGAAGTTTGTAGGTGTTAGTGATCCCAGGGTGTCCCATGGCAGGAGTATTGTGGAAAAAGGTGATTACCCCCTGTTTAAGATCGTTGTCGCCCACGACAACCAAGGCATCACCCTTCCACCACAGCCCCCCCACCTTTTTCAGGTTATGGGGCTCAACCCAACGCAGCATGTTCTTCTCTTTGAGGTTCTGCGAGATTTGGGTCCAGATGTCTATGTTGTGCATTGACATTTCTGTAGCTCAGATGAAACATTCAGCGGGGAGTGTTGATAAGTGACCTGCACGCACTTAGCAGCTCATATGGACATGCAGATAACGGACTGCTTTAGATAAGATATATTGGACATATGTAGATTAGATTATTATGATCTGTACAATCTCGGACTTTCTTATCTATGACATCACTGTACAATGACATCATGGACTCCTCTGGACTCCTATTGTATTTTGTCTTTGTACTCATTCCTTTTGTTCTATCTTTATTGTGATGTCACTATGATATCATAGTCTAGCCCTTTCTTTGTTCTCTATGGTTTTGTTCTCCATTCACACACTCCTTTGTGTCCCTCTGTAGAACAACGCTCCTTGCATTGTGTGACTCTGTGTTACTTCTGTTGTACTAGTGTCACCCCTCTGTATAGTATAAGTAGAGTACTCTGTACGCTCTGGCACCACACCAGTTCCTCATCTGTTGTGTGCCAGGTATGTCTCTTCCCTTGTATAAAACACCAGTTCCTCATCTGTTGTGTGCCAGACTTCCATCTGCTTCACTTGCTTGACTATCTCTGTTGCTGCTTCAAGTACCACCCACATATCTCACCACAGTCTCCTTTGTCACTGTGAGTATGTCCTACATGTGTACTGTTCATCAGGGAGGACAATAATATCATTGTTGTCCTCTTAATCAACTATGTAGTCCGCTCGTCTGTCTTGACAGGGCATCTGCGCGACCGTTCTTGACTCCAGAGATGTGTTTCAATACAAAGTCGTACTCCGACAGCTCCAGGAACTCACGCGCCACTTGGTGGCTGATCTTCCGTGGCTCTTTCCAGTATTGAAGGTTGGTGTGGTTGGTGTGGGTGATAATCTTGTGTGGAGAGCCAACGAGGTACGTTCGCCATGCTCTCAGTGATTTTACGACTGCTAGTAGTAGTGTTTGCAGGTCAGGTCAGGGTAACTGCAAATAACTGGAACCTGACTGGAACCTGACTGCAGCTGACCTGACTTCAGGTCAGGTTCACTAAGATTTCACAGAGGTTTGGTGAGATTTGTGAAAAAATGTGAAAGTCAGGTCAGGTTACCCCCAAAAAAGCGGTTCTAACCAGTTCTGACCGGTAACCTGACCGAACCCTGACCGAACCGACAGGTAACCTGACCAAAGGTTCAGTCAGGTTTGCATGTAATTTTCATATTAGTGAACTGGTTTGGGTTCAGTTACCTGAAAAAAGAGCAAAAAACTGAACCTGACTGAACTTTTAAACACTAGCTAGTAGTTCTTGGTCGTAAATGTTGTAGTTGCGTTCTGCAGCACTGAGTGACTCGGAGTGGAATGTGATGGGATGTAGTTTTTGATCCAGGCCTAGCTGATTCAGCACGGCTCTGATGGCCACGTTCGAGGTGTCAACTTCCAGCTCAAATGGTTTTAAGAAGTCGAGGAATAGCAGTGTGGGTTCATGTCCGATACACCGCTTGATGCTTGTGAAGGCATCCTGTTCATCGTGCCCCCAACACCATGGCGTGTCTTTACATGTGAGGTTGTGGAGTGGTTGTGCGAGCAAGGAGAATCCTCGGATGAATCGATGGTAGAAGTTGCAAAACCCAAGGAATGCACGTACTTCCCGAAGGGTCTTCAGGGCCTGCCACTCCTGGATGCCCCAAACTTTAATGGGGTCCATACGCAGGTTCCCATGGCCTATGATCAGCCCCAAGTATTCTACTTCGAGGACTTCAAACTCACACTTCTCCGGTTTGATGTACAAATCATGCTCTTCACACAGGTGGAGGACTTCATGGAGTACGGCACGGTGATGGGGGTAGTCAATGGCGGTTGCGATCAGGATATCATCCATGTAGACGATTACTTCATTGGTGAGTACGAGGGGTCGGAAGATGGTGTCCATCATTTCTTGGAACGTCAAGGGGGAGTTCATGAGGCCGAAGTACATAACCAAGGGTTCGAAAAGTCCCTGGTTGGTTTTGAATGCGGCCTTCCACTCGTCCTCCTTCTTAATTCGCACATTGTTGTAACCCCATTTGATGTTGAGTTTCGAGTATAGGCGTGCTCCACGTATGCGGTCTACTAGTTCGGGGATGAGGGGGAGAGGGTAGTGGTTTCAAACGGTGATTTATATTCAACCGTCGATAGTCCTGTATGGGGCGTAGTCTGCCGTCCTTTTTTTGATAAAGAAGAATGGTGATGCGTAGGGTGACTTCGACGGACGTATGTACCCCTTCTCCAGTTGTTCTGTGAGGAATGTTGTGAGTGCTTCCTGCTCATTCTGCATGAGGGGGTAGACTTTGCAGTCGAGCGTGGCAGGGGCATTAGGGAGTAGGTCAATGGTGTGGTCCCAGATATGTGATGGGGGGAAGCAATGGGACGCTTCTTCATCGAATATTTTACGGTGATGATGGTATTCCTTCGGGACCATTTCTTCAAATGTCTGCTGCTCCTTCTTTGCTGCCTCTCGCTGTGCTAGTTCCGACGTGGTCGTTGTCTATCGTAGGAACGCGATCTGGGGCTCACACTCGTCATCCACAAGTTGTTCCCACGCTTCCTCGTCAAGTTCGTACGTCTCCAATGCCTGAATGGATGCTTCCATAGGCGTGGCTTCATCTGACAAGTGAAGACTTGAGACCACGACTGGTTGAAACTCTTCGTTCAACGTTGCATCTCCCCACTTGATACTTGGCTCAAAAGCTGTAAACCAAGGGTATCCAAGGATAACTTTGTCCCTTCCTAAGTTCATAACTAGGAAGCGAAGTGTCCTCTCCTCTTTCCCCATTCTCATGGTGAGGTCCATGTACTGAGTGATGGCACCATCCTGATTATGGGTGCCATCTACATTCCAGATGCGGATAGGGTGGGTGATGTCCCTCGTCCCAATCTGGAGTCATTTAAGAAGCATGGAGCATATGAAGTTATCTGTTGCCCCTGAGTCGATAAGGACTTGTCGTTCGGCCGTTGTGTGTGCAGATTTGAACAGAACTGGAATTCGCATGGATCGATATCTGCTAGTGTACACATTTAAGTTTAATGCTCTAGCCCAGGCTGCCGGGTTCAAGGGTCGAGAAAATCCTCTCTCCCAAATAGCTTCTCAACCATGAGGTCGCACACCTCCTGAGACTGTGCCTTCATTGCTGCGATCTGTACGTCTGCCTGCTCCTCATTCGAAAGGATGTGATTAGAAGATACAGCAACAGTACTGATGGAGGCAGTTGGTACATTTGTAGTTGGGGAAGGGGGGAGCGCAGTTCGCGGGGGACTGGCGGGTAACACCATGGTAGTGCTGGTTGCAGCCATGCGCATGCCTTTTTGTAGGGCTGAACACAAGTGCAGGTAACTCATGGGTGGCCATGGGTTTACTCGTGGGAATACTCACAAGGGTTGCACTCATGAGTTACAAGTACTCATGGTCAAGGGTTTTCCAAGGGTGCAGGTATTGATTTCAACATAAACTATGAGTACTTGCACAAGTACTTGTGCAAGTCTGAGGGTTACTGATATATTGGTTGATTATATTATGATTTTTGTTACTTTTCTGCTTCATCCTCATGAGTACTTGCAGGTACTTACAAGTACTTATGGGTCTGTGAGTACTCATGAGTATACTCATGGGTATTTGGTACTCATGAGTCAATACTCATAAGGATCCAGGTATCACTTCACTGATGCAAAATACTCATGAGTAAGGGTGCAGGTTACTCAAGGGTGCACTCTTGTTCAGCCCAACCTTTTTGTGGGCAGTTACGCGAGATGTGCCCTTGAGCACGACATCTAAAACATCATCCCTCCTTCTGAAGCTGAGCTTTGTTGGTGTCAGTGAGGGCCACGGAGGCTCGGGCGTGTCCAACATCCATGGTGTTCAGGTCACGCGTTCTATTGAGGGCCTGGACCCACTGCTCTCGGCTGTGTCCTCCCTTCCTGTTGCGCGACGGTTTGTTCTTTCCCAGGCGATCCTTTAAGACAAGGTATTCAGCCTGCTGAAGATGGGCTGCCGCCTTCCACTGCTCCCAATTGACTGGGTGCTGGAAGCAGATAGCGTTAATGACTAACTGGTTAGGAAGCCCGTCTTGGAAGAGGTCGAGGGTGGTGGCCTCGTCTGGGTTATACCCAGCTTTTGTGACGAGGTTCTGGAATGTGGCGATGTATGTGTCAATGTCCTTGCCCTTTATGGCGAGGTTCTGGAGTGCTTTGCGGGCATTAGTTCGCTCCACTGAATCAGTGTATGCTTGTACAAATCTGTCTCAGACCGTGGTCCACAAGACCATGTTGCCACGGTCTACTCCAGCAGCGATCTGCTCATTGAGCCACCAGGCCTGTTCTGCTACCCAGTCTTCGACAAGTGGTCCTCAAATGTAGGAGAGGAAGGTCATGGCACGAGATGAGGGAACTTGGAGCTGGTCTACATCTGGGTTCATCTCTTCGTAGAGGTCGAACGCAAGTAGGAACACCTTGCTCTTGTCCCTTAGTCCTGTGAATTCGGGCAGGGGGTTTCCTCCCAGTCGTCTGTGGCCTCCGGGTGCGACTATTGGCGCGGCTCCTCCCGGCGCCTCCGCCACCACCACCACCACCTATTGGGGCACCGCCGCTAGGCAGGACTGGGGCTCCTCCTCCTCCTGAGCCAGAGGCTCCACCGCTGGTGAGAGTGGTGCTGGCTGAGGCCTGCTGCTGGGTCTGAGACATGGCGTACAATGGAAATGTGGATGTAGGTAGATTTGTTGTGGGGACAGGTACACTTGGAGAGTCTGGGTCAGGGTCTGGCTTGTTGATATTGATGCCACTAGTAGTGTGGGTCCTAAAGGGTCCTACTCCGAGTGCAGGGGGTACAATGCTGATGGTGTACCACTGCCCATTTTTTGGCGAGTAATTGATGTACGCCCACTGACAGATATTGTCAAGATAATGGATTTGTCGGTATTTCTGTGTGCTGGGATGGAAAAGAAAGTATCCCTCGGTTCTGTCATGTTCTGCCCAGACTGCGGCTCCTTTGATTTTGTCAGAGAGCTCGTTGGTGCTGTAATGTTCAATGTATTCGGCCTGAAACCGAGACTGGCTGTGACTAGATGTCGCCACTGTGAGAGACTTGACTTAATGTAACGCCACCACAAGGGCGTTAAGTACAACGTGTACTTCGTAAGTCAACGGGATTGGAAGAGCGCGAGTCCGTTAAGACTCAGTCTGGTGATGAACAAGTACCACTAGGTCTCCCTGGGACACTGGGGTAATAGTAGAAGATAGGGCTCAAGCATAAAGGCGAGCGAAAGCAAGGACTCAAGCACAAGGGCGAGTCAAACTGGGATCGTGAGGAAAAGATGATGTGGTATTACACAAGAAGTCAAGTCTACCGTACAAGCTAGGTAAGGCATGATTTATATACTAGTACAGGATGTTTGCAAGCTGCAAACATATGGCGCGATCCTAGGATACGGGTCCTAGAGAGCTAACAAGGGGAGGGTATGCATATGGAACAAGGGGATTCTGCGGGACGACACGTGTAACAGAAGTCATCAGCAGGTTCTGGAAGTCGTGCCATGGGGCGTCGGAACAGTCATATGGTGGGTGCAAGCTAGAAGCCAGAAAATGTATCGAACCGGATCGTATCATAAAAGTACAATGGAAGCATGATGAATAGGAAGGACGTCTGATAGAGAGGCGAAATCATAACATCTGAGGCAGATGTAGATGTGGTTTCAGGAAAAGTCCAGGAAGAGAAACATCACTACTATCTAACTTACAGGTAGAGGAAGAGATCATATGAATTACAGAAGATGAGTCCAAAACAAGGCAAGAAGAACGTAAACATATTTTACAACTACATGAGGCTGAGTCATCTACTGTAGAGGGGCCAGTCGCAGCTATACACGACCCCTTAACTAAAAAGCTGCCTGAATAGCATCCAGCTGTTCTTGTTGGCTTTTCATCAACTCCAATAACTTAGCTACATCTACCTGTGGCATCTTTGCTGGAGTTGTGCTTGTTGAAGTGGCTGCTGCCGTGGTATTCAAGGATGATAATGATGGGGTAGGGGATTCTGTTGTTGCTGCAGCTTTCGCTTTAGCTGGTTTCCCCATTTTCTTCACTTGACAGACAGTGCTCTGGTGTCCAACCTTTTGACAGTGGTTGCACACGTCTCTCTTGTGGTTTCCATCCTTCTTGACGTGCTTGGTTGATCCACAGCCGTAGCACTCGCCTTTCATCCATTTCTGGTACTTGGCGACATTTTTGAAGATTTCCCCTTTCTTCTGAGTGCCTTGCTGATGTGTCACGTCTACTTGCATGGCATTCAGATCGGGGGTTGGTGTGTTGTGAGATGAAGAGGGTTTCCTGCTCTTTTCGTTCCTGCACTGACATATGCACAGATCTATGGTTTGTACTGCTTTCTTCAATTCATTGTAGGTTTTCTGGGGGAGGTTGGACCATGACAAGACATCCTTGATGTCCTTGTTGAGTCCATCGTAGAATCGTGTATGTAGGTCTGCCTCAGACCACCCAGTCTGCCCTGAGTACTGCTCGAATACCGACGTATAGTCGGAGACTGGCTTCTTTCCTTGTTTGACTTTCTTCAGCTCTTCACGAGCTGTCTCTTTGACGTCTAGAGGGCTGAACCTGCAGTTGAACTGTTCAGTGAACCCGTCGAAGGTTCCTCCAAATGGAGTTCCACCTGTGTTGGCCTGCTCCAAGAATGGGAGGGCCCAGGTTTTTGCATCTCCTTCCATCAAGTTGAGAGCTGCCGCGATCCAGCAGTGCTCATCGATGTACCACTTGTTATCTGCGGCACTCCAGGTATTCATGGCATCTCCAGATGATCCTGCCCAATTATGGAAGGCGGCAAGGAAGTGACGGGCATCTGTAGAGCTGCCTTTCCCATCCCAGGCTTTACTGGGAGCTGCCTGATACTCAGTGAGTATCCAAGCCTGAGTTACACTATCCAAGCTCTGGTACTAACTGTTATTTCTCTCTGTAGTTGCTTCAACCATTTCAGGCACTCATTGTGGACATAAATGCCAACATCATGACTACTGGGTAGTTCAGAAGCCCTGGTTTTCGGCCTCATCGACACAAGACAATTCCGAAACAGCCTGTTACTTGCAACAGCAAAGGCCTGGAGGACAAGGGTAGTCGATGATGAGCAGGAGGGTGTACTGGTAAGTCATAATTCCCACTGCACTGACATACAACATCACGCTTACCTGGTCATCGCAAGCAATGAACTGGGCAATGGCATGCAATGTTGCCTCTCATGTGAAGGCTTCTGAATGAGTGATGAAGCTGCCATCTAGCTTTGGCTGCATCCTTTCCTTCTTTTCCTTCTCTAGTGCTTTTGCGAGCTTTGGAGGGATCGCACAATGATTGACAGGTACACTGGCTTGCTCACACTTTGTTTTGTACAGTGTGTAATGCCTCTGACAGTGTTGGCGCAGCGTTGAATTCCCCCCCATCAAAAAACACTTGCGGAGCCCAGCTTTCTCGACATGGCCTGGGTCTCCCCTGTCAAAGAGTAAGCCCCGCTCCTACAATACCAAACAGAAACTCATCTGCACGTTGTACGGAGCCAAGTCCATGTGAGTTCGTAGGTGGAGGGGATCCCACAGGGATTACACAGGAGGACAGAGGGTCCGAGTCTGGAGCGTTCACAACGGTGAGAGCCGGTGCGAATGCAAACGGGCGAGAATGGGAATGAGTGTGATGGATGAGACAAATGCGAGACGAGAGGCAATGCCATCCGAAGCGGCGAGACGAGGCGACAATGAATGACCTGAGTAGGAGTGCCCGAGCGGCAGGCCTGACTCGAACCAAGATCACACTGAGATGAGATGATAAGGGGGAAACACGAAAACTAGACTGATTATTCCAAGCCAGAAACGCGAGGTTTAAATACAGGGAGGACAGTAGCTATCCAGACAAACAAGTAGGTGGGAATAGTGAAGTAAAGTAAAGAGAGAGGCAGCATAGGGGAAGCAAACAACAAAACGCGGAGACGACCAAGTCAAAGGGAGATGGGCATGGACACGAGTAACCGGAACCTAAGTGTAGTCAAAGGAAGCGAGGATACGAAAAATCTCAAACAAAGAGGGCCGAGACCTTATGACACACAATAATAGCCCTCTGACAACAGCGCGATGACTGGTGCGATCTCCAACGACATCTTGCAGGTGGCTCAGAGTGGGTGAGCTGTGGTCTTGACATCCTGAAAGAGATAGGAGAGATGGGCAGTGCTACAGAGATGGAGTGTTGAAGGACAAAGACAGCACAAGGCGTGCAGACGTGTGGCCTGTGTACAAGGGGTTTGCGAGCCTCTTGCAAGGCAAGTACGGGTGACGGTGGACCATGCATGATGGAGGTAATGAGCGGGAGGAGAGAGAGTGAGTGAGTGAGTGAATGCGATCAATGGGGAACGATAGTGAGTGACGATGCCATGAGAATGCGAATCCGAAATGGCAGTATGGCCACACGATGCTGGACCGAGACTGAAAAGACTGAAAATAGACAATTTTGGGGCCAGCGCCCGAGGGATCCTTACACCTCCTGGGGGGTCAAAATCTTGACCGTCCCCGGTCAAGCTTCTTCTAGCAGCTCTTTCGAGGATTTCAGCGCTGAAAATGGTGGAATTGTCGTCTATAGCAGGAGTGAGGAAGGCGAAGGTGGCTTGGACGGTGGTGCTCAGGCTGCATGTGGTGATGAGGGAGTCTGTCTTCAGCTTGCGTTGGCGTGTGGCTATGCGTGCTGATTCTAGCATGAAGAGGGTTGTCAAGATACTGGGGAGCGCTGAAAACAGGGCCACAGTGATGGTGAGGGTGAGCGCGAAGTCAAAGTGAGGAGGACTAGGGTCGGACGGCAAAGGTGGGGACGAAAAGGAGGTGACAAGAGGAGTTATGGAAAGGAGGAAAGAGTGGTGGGAATGAGCATGGGGGCGAGAGCAGTTGATATGGAGAAGCAGTTGAGGGTCCAGAAACGGAGCATGGCAAAACACCAACTCTTCGACTAAAAGGAATGAGGGAGGGCACGAGGAGGAACACAAGGATGATATGTTGGCAAGCAATGGATGGGAGGGCTTGAAGGAGCAAGCAAAGGAGTGAAGTGGGGTGTAGTCGAGTGACGTAAAGGGCACAGCGATCAGGTAGGACGTGAGTGATGGGGAAGACAGCAAGGGAGGAGGCGTGTTGGTGAGAATATTGTCGAATAGTGAAGGCGCGGAGGTAGGGCGAGAGGAGGTGGATATGGTAGTCAAGCTTGCAATGGTGAAAACAGTTCGTGTTCTTGGGTTTCATCTGAAAACATCTTCATGTGCCTGGTATGGTGTTGAGGCTAATCCTCTGGGGTCAAACACGAAGCTTGGGAGGTGGGGTGTGTACTGCCTGAGCTGGAACCGATATGCGAAAATGTCACGTGTCTTGACAGCGTCACTCCTACTGCTGGCGAGGTCTTCACACTTACTCTGAAGTTCGTGCACGTGGGTGGAAAGGGTCTTGCAGAGATCCAAAACCGAGATGGAAGGAATGGAGAATGGGAGCGGGAAGTTGACGTGAGCAAGACCAGGGCCAGAAAGTGAGGGCGAGCAAGAGGGAACAAATTGGAGAGGAGTAAATGGTAAATTGACTGGAATGGACATTTGGTGGACTGGTTGTGTCAAGGGGGTAGGTGGAGAGCTTTTGGGAGAGGTAGAGACTTGCAGCATGAGCCTGGGTGGTTGTTGTGGTGGAAGCGAAAGTGGCGACTGGGACGAAAAGAGTACATCTGGTGGTACTACGAGAGGGGGAGATATCAGCCCAACCGTTGTGAGTTGTGTGGCCTCAAGCGGGCTTGGTGAAGGTGGTGTTATGAGGCCTTTTGGAGAGAGCTTGAGCAGGCTGGGTGGCATAAGAGGGGTGGAGTCAGTTGGCAAAGGATGGGGTGAAGCGGGGACATTTAGCAAAAGACTTGGGTAGCGAAGGTAGCATGGGAACGATGTCGCTTGATGATAAAGGGAGGTGCTCCAGGGAACTCAGTGAGACAGCGCCCAAGTCGTCATGGGTAGACTCAAGCTCGAGATCTCCCAGTGTGAGAGATGGAGACAGCGTTGCTGATGAGAAGTTGCTAGATGTGGGGAGGACGGGGAACATCGAGGGTAATGGCATGCAGTTCTCATGGGGCTCAGCAGGAGAAACAGGTGCAATCTCAGGGACATTTCCAGGGTTTGGGGAATCAAGCGAGAGAGCCGGTGGGGAAACTGGGGACGTAGGCATCTGCTGGAGCTGACTGTCTGCAGTTGCATGAGATAATTGTGACTCTGGAACCATTGGCGAAGACAGGGAAGGAAGTCCAGAGTCTGGAGACATGAACACGAGCTCGGGTTCGGTCTCTGAGTGAACATCTGTTGCCAGTTGCGTAGGAGAAGGTGGGCACACTAAATCTAGGGGCGAGGTCAAAGTCAAAGACTCGGAAGGAGGTGCTGATGTGAGTTTGGAGTTATTGTTAGTGGCCGAGGGTGCGAGCAAGGGTGTCGACAGCAGGGAAGAGGGAAACAAAGACGGGGAGTCAAAGATGTAGCAGTTTTGGGGTGAAACTCTGAACATAGGGGCGAAGATGAAAAAGGGAGCTGAGCGTCTGACACCAATTGCGAAGGTGAGAGGAATTCGCTGGGGGCAGTCTCCACATTGGAGGCGATGGCATGTGGTGCGAGTTGGAATCCAAAGGTATCCTGCAAAACATGCTCAGCGGCTGGCTGTTTGCATCTAATGTTCTGGGGCTTGTACGGTTCCTCTTGAGGCCAGGATGAAAAGGGGGAATGATATGCAAAGGCAGCGTGGGCACAGGAGAGAACATTGGCAAAGGGGAAGGGATCGTTGTCTGGCTGGAAAGGGTACTTTTTGAGGAGAGGTGGCTGAAGTTTGCTGCGATCTCTGGGGTAAAAACCGCACCAAAACGCAGTGTTGCGTTCTACCTCAGACAGATGGCGCATGTGGAAGATGGGTGCAGCGAAACTCGAGAACTGCCGGTAGTACTGCAGCACATCGTCTTCACAGAACATCCGCTTTCTGGAAGAATCCTGAATGAAATTAAGTAGCTTCTTCCTTGCAAGTAGGTGATGCGGTGTGCCAAATACGTCCACTAGGAATTGTCGGTAGTGGGGCCAGTCGTGCGAACAAAACTTGTCAACAGATCTCAAGGTTTCGTATACAGAGGGAGCCACGTAGCAGACAATTGCCTCAACTTGCTGGGTGTCAGTGAGTATACGGTCATCCACTAGTGCTTCAAAGTGAGTGAGAAAGTCCTCGAAAGTGTCTTGGCAACCTGAGTAGTATGGCGCGCTTTTTGAGCGGGGCAATGGCATTGCCACAGGGCCGGTGCGAGGGTGGTTGTATCCGTAGTACATTTTGACGGCGCGCGGGCAGAGAGATGAAATAGGTAGGGGCGCAAGTAGGGGCGAGATTGGAGCGATGGACTTGTGGAGCGAACAAGGGAAGATGGGATGTGAGAAACGAGGGTAGCGGAACTGGGGTGATGGCTCAAGTTCGGAGATGGGAAGTGGAAGGGATTGGAATGCAAATGGAACAGGGATAGGAAGCGAGATTTTGAAGGCAGCGAGAGGGGCAAAGCAAGAGTCTAATGTCAGCGGTCTGGGGAAAGCAAATGACACCGAGGTCAGCAGCTCAGATGGTGAAGGCAAGAAAACGGGGGAATGGTCCAAGGGCAGCAGCTTGGACAATACGGGCAGCAATGGCTAAGGCGAATCTTCTGGGCAGGTGGCGGCTAGGCCTCTTTGGCGGCAAGGGCTAATCTTCTGAGCGGCGGTGGCTAGGGCTGGAACTTCTTCTGGGCAGGCAGCAGCTAGGCTTCTTTGGCAACAAGGACTAATCTTCTGAGTGGTGGTGGCTAATCTTCTTCGGCGATGAGGGCTAGGGCTTCTTCTTGGCAGTGGTGGCTAATCTTCTGGGGCAGCAATGGCTAGGATTATTCTTCTGGCTAGGGCTGGTACGAGCAATGTGAGCGAGGGCAGAAACTGGCGGGCGTCCAAGGTCAGTGGCTTGGACAATGAGGTGATAATGAGGTGGGGTGAATGATGATGATGCAGGAATCAAACGAGGCAAATGCGAAGCGGGTAGAGTCGAGTGAGGGAGGCTGATGGAAACTGATGGACAAGGCAGGCTAGAGGCGACTGAAGAGATGGTAAGGATGTCAAGGATGGATAAAGGAGGAGGGTTGAGGGGAATCAACACAACTCTGCCTCACTGGGGCAGCCAATTTGTACAGAGCCAAGTCCATGTGAGTTCATAGGTGGAGGGGATCCTGCAGGGATTACACAGGAGGACAGAGGGTCCGAGTCCGGCGTGTTTGCAATGGTGAGAGCCAGTGTGAATGTGAACAGATGAGAACGGGAACAAGCGTGATGGATGAGACGAATGTGAGACGAGAGGTGATGCCATCCGAAGTGGCGAGATGAGGTGACGACAAATGACCTGAGTAGGAGTGCCCGAGCAGTGGGCCTGACTCGAACCGAGATCACGCTGAGACGAGATGATAAGGGGAAAACACAAAAACTAGACTGATTATTCCAAACCAGAAACGCGAGGTTTAAATACAGGGAGGACAGTAGCTATCCAGACAAACAAGTAGGTGGGAATAGTGAAGTAAAGTAAAGAGAGAGGCGGCATAGGGGAAGCAAACAACAAAACGCGGAGACGACCAAGTCAAAGGGAGATGGGCGTGGACATGAGTAACCGGAACCTAAGTGTAGTCAAAGGAAGTGAGGATACGAAAAATCTCAAACAAAGAGGGCCGAGACCTTATGACGCACAATAATAGCCCTCTGACAACAGCGCGATGACCGGCGCAATCTCCAACAGCGTCTTGCAGGTGGCTCAGAGCAGGTGAGCTGTGGTCTTGACATCCTGAAAGAGATAGGAGAGATGGGTGGTGCTACAGAGACGGAGTGTTGAAGGACAAAGACAGCACAAGGTGCGCAGACATGTGGCCTGTGTACGAGGGGTTTGCGAGCCTCTTGCAAGGCAAGTACAGGTGACAGTGGACCATGCACTGTAAGGTTGGCTTGGGCTCTGGCCCCGAAATCATCTGTTTTCAGTCTTTTCAGTCTCAGTCTGGCATCATGTGGCTCAGCTACCATTTTGGATTCGCGTTCTCACAGCATCGACACTATCGCTCCCCCATCGATCGCATTCACTCACTCTCATGTTGATAAGTGACCCATGCGCACTTAGCGGCTCATATGGACATGCAGATAACGGACTGCTTTAGATAAGATATATTAGACTTCTGTAGATTAGATTATGATCTTTACAATCTCGGACTTTCTTATCTATGACATCACTGTTAGTGCTTGAAAGTCCAGTCCCATGGACCGGAAAAAAACCGGGACCGGACCGGACCGCAACCGATGGCAACTGGACCTTCGGTTGCGGTTCATCCGGCCTGGGAATTTTACCGGTTGCGGTTCACCCAAATCTGGAAAGTGGGTGAACCGCTACAGGGCCGGTTGGGACCGGTCCTAACCGGTCTTTATCTCTACGACCATGTCCACGCTAGCATCGGTGACGACACCTACGAGTCTACCTCATGAGTTCGACGCCCGGGCCGACTGCAGCAACACCAATGACTTGCGGCATCAACAACAACAACCGGGCCAACACGGATGACCACAACCACAACCACAACCACGGCTACAGCCGCCACTCCGACATCGACGACAACACACAACAACTCGCAACAACAACATGTCGACAACCACAACCACGACAACACTCGACACAGCATGTCGACGCTGCACTATCATCACATCGACAACCACCCAAGTACCACCACGACGGCTGCAACAACAATGTGTCAACAACCACCACCACAACCAAGACGACGACACATCAACGGCCGCAGGAACGACACCAACAACCGCAAGAACGACACACCAACGGGCGCGAGAACGACACACCAACAGGCGTGAGAACGACACACCGACAGCTGCAAGAACAACACACCAACAATATCGACACATCAAACCACGATGACAGCCTCAAGATCAACATATCGACATCCACAATGACAACGCGTCAACAGCCGCAACATCGACACGTTGACAACCATGACAACTCCAATTCGAGTCGACGGTCGATTATTGCGACGCGTTCACAGCATCCTCTTCGCAACAAAGAGGATGCAGACCATAGTATATTCAATAGAGTAGTAGACTAGTTACAAGCTCATGTGTCACGATCACGTGACATCCCCCACATATGTTTCGGTTCTGGCTTCTCAGTTCCAGACTCGGCCCGGGCTTGTTCTCGATTGTTCTCAACTTCTTGGAGTATTCTCGGATTGACAGCGCGACTGCCAGCGCTCGCCTCATGGTTGTGACTCACTGGATGCCAGCAGATGTGCCAGCACATAGACTCGCTGGCACTGACGTGTCCCTCAGAAAATAGTGTAGAAAATCACAGACAGTACAGTATATAAGGAGGAGTAGTCTAGCTTGTATTCAGTATCTTGGTCTCTTAACAATATAGCGCCTTAGTTCCCTTCCCTTGTCTCCTTCAAGCCCACCGCTCTTCGCTTAGCTAAGTGACTCGGCCCGCCGGTCCGTCCTGCCTGACCCTCTTGCGCCGTCTTGAGGAAGAGTCCCTTGGACTGTAAACGTAGGAATCCCGCCAGAGTCGAAGCGACTTTAAACGCAGTAGCCGTACGCCCGCCGAACGATCCGCGTGATCATAACATCATGTAACTTCCAGTAGTACAGTTCAATGCTATATAACTGCGGTTGCAGTCGGTCTTTGGCCGGTTGCAACCGACCCAGGACGAGCCAGTTTAGACCGCGAGAACCGGTCTTTTGAGAATCTGGCAACCGGGTGGAACCGACTCCTGTCGGCTCGGTCTGGTTTTAGGCTTGGGGGATGAACCGACAGATCGGTCCTGGTCCTGGTCCTTCCAAATTAGGGAAAAAAACCGGACCGGACCGGACTTTCAATCACTAATCACTGTACAAATGACATCATGGACTCCTCTGGACTCCTATTGTATTTTGTCCTTGTACTCATTCTTTTGTTCTATCTTTATTGTGATGTTACTATGGTATCATAGTCCAGACTTCTCTTATTCTCTGCGCTATTGTTCTCCTTCTGTACACTCCCTTGTGTCCCTCTGTAGAACAAACACTCCTTGTATTCTGTGACCCTATGTTACTTGTGTTGTACTAGTGTCACATCTCTGTATAGTATAAGTAGAGTACCCTGTACGCTCTGGCACCACACCAGTTCCTCATCTGTTGTGTGCCAGGTATGTCTCTTCTTCTGTAATAACACCAGTTCCTCATCTGTTGTGTGCCAGACTCCACATCTGCTTCACTTGCTAGATCTCTCTGTTGCTGCTTCAAGTACCACCCACATATCTCACCACAGTCTTCTTTGTCACTGTGAGTATGTCCTACATGTGTACTGTTCATCATCTCACTCTCTCCTCCCGCTCGTTGCTTCCTCGCCATCGTCCGCCACCACGTACCCATGGATGCCGACGCCAATCGCCTCGCAATCAGCTCATAGACACTCGAAGACAGGCTGCGCGTCCCTGCACCTCGTGTCCCCTTTGTCCATCAACATCCCGTTCCCATCGCTCCACCCATCTCCCCTTTATTCCTTTCAAGATGTCAAGGTCACCAGCACCCATTCTCACTCCCCCTGAAGCCACCCTCAAGACGCCGTTAGAAGCCGTGCAGAGCATCGCACTCACCACTGGATTCGGAGCAGGGTTGTATTGTCATAATCTGTTTCGGTTTCTCGTTTCCACGCTCATCTCCCATCTCCCTTTGTCTCTGTCTCGATCAACTCCGCGTTCCATCTCATTGTTCGTTCCCCTATGCCACCCTTCACTACCTTCCCTCTACCTCCCTCTACTTACTTCTTACTGCCCATGGCTCGCTCGTAGCTACAGTTCCACTTGTATATAAGCCTGCTCTCTGGTCTCGGAAATATCAGTCTAGTTTTTGTGTTTCCCCCTTATCATCTTGTCTCAGCGTGATCTCGGTTTGAGTCAGGCCCACCGCTCGGGCACTCCTACTCAGATCATTTGTCATTGTCTCATCTCAGTGTGATCTTGGTTCGAGTCAGGCCCGCTGCTTGGGCACTCCTACTCAGATCATTCGTCGTTGCCTCGTCTCGCCACTTCGGATGGCATCACCTCTCGTCTTGCATTCGTTCTCGTGTCACTCTTGCTCTCACCTTCGTCCGTTCGCATTCGCACCGGCTGTTGCCATCGCGAACGCTTCGGACTCGGGCCTTCCTCTCTCCCTCTGTAACTCCTGCGGGATCCCCTCCGCCTACGAACTCACATGGACTTGGCTCCGTACAGTGCGATGGAGGTAACGAGCAGGAGGAGAGAGAGCAAGTGAGTGAGTGAATGCAATCAATGGGGAATGATAGTGAGTGACGATGCCATGAGAATGCAAATCTGAAATGGCAGTATGGCCACGCAACGCCAGACTGAGACTGAAAAGACTGAAAATAGACAATTTTGGGGCCAGCGCCGGAGGGATCCTTACAACGTTAGGCACCAGTGACCTGTCATCAATGTTGCTTTGTTGCTCTTCTTGAAGTTCACCTTTAAGTGTTTGGAAAACATCAAGTCCAGGTCCCTTGTCATCTCACGCTTTGGGGCCACCTCTTCTCCGAGCTTCGCTTGGTGCCGGTCCTCAAGATCGCTCCCCTGTGGCTGTAGTTTGTCAATAGGTATGGTCCAACCTTTAATGAACGTACCTCAATATCTGTGTCACAATCCGATAAACTGAGTTCAATGGCCTCAGCGTTGGGCTCTTCACCACTGCCTTCCTCAACAGACTCCACCACTGGATCACGGTCGCGTTTTTTCCCCTTCAGCCTCTGTCACTTCGATGACTGTTTGGTGGCCTCTGAGTCATCAGATGAACTGATGTCGTGCACCTGCTGTTTTTGACTTGTTGCAGCTGCCGTTGTCGGTTGACCCCTTTTTGGTACGCGCTTAACTTTGGGGGGCATGATGACGGACATATCTTGAACTGAACTTGCTTGGTCAGTTTTCTTGTAGGTAACTAGTGAGTTAATTGATTTATATTTTGTGCAGGGTCCATTTGCCAATTGAAGAGCGGAGCAGAGGCCTGGGGTCCAAGTCAGGCTTGCACAACCAAGTGCACAACCAAGTGCACAACTTGACCATTAATTACTTTTACTTGTTGTATAGTAGTATTATGAACTCAAAATATAGTAGCAGTCCCACTTTCAACTGGTTCCAACCAGTTTTTTTGTGGTTGACATATCTGACTCAGTGACAATGGACCACAACCGAGTCCCATCAAAAATGGCTGCAACCACAACCAACAGTCCGGTCCTTTTCTGGTCCAGTCTGGTTGAGTTATCAGTCTTTTTTCAGTCCTATGGACTGGACCTCAAAACACTACCTATATCTTTTGGATAGGGCTAATGTCACGAAGAAGGTAAAGTGATCTTAATCAATCTTTATGATTCTGATATGCCTTGACTAAGATCAGTCACTTCACATTGGATGGAGCGGCCAACAATGGCACAATGCTTAGTCATCTCCAGCACCTGCTCGCTGATGAGCGTGAAATCTCATTTGATGCAGTTGACCATCATGTGATGTGCTTTGCTCATATCATCAACCTTAGTTCCCAATGGATCATCAATAATATAGCCACATTGTCAAACAATACTGACTTGCCAGATGGGGATGGAGTGTCTGCTGAGATAGATGATGGAGCTCCCCAAGGAGCTCCCAGATACAAACGTGACCCCATCAATCTTGCACGCACAGTTGTCCAAGTCATCCAAGCGTCAGGCAAACATTGAGAACTGTTTGATAGCACTATTCTCAGAGGGAACAAAGAAGAGTCGTTCAGACAAGATGGTAAACTAGTGCATGTCCAGCCTTGGCAACTATTGTGTGATGTGCACACCTGGTGGGACTCGGTCTACCATATGCTCAACCAGCTTTGGGATATGCATCTGGTATGTTGCTAACTACTCAATTTTCATCTGTGACTAAAACCAAGCCAGGCCATTGATTACTTCCTCAATCTCCCCAACCAAGACCCCAAAGGCAACCTCAGAAAGTACAAGATCTTGCCCTGAGAATGGCAGGAAATGGCGGACTTGGAAATTATTTTGAAAGTAAGTATTGGTTTGAATATTTGAAACTTTACTGATTACCAATCCTAGATGCCTCACATGGTGCAACAAGTCATGTCCAGCAAGTCCACACCAATTCTCTCTGGCACAATTCCTTCATTTGAGATGTTTATGATGTCCTGGGAGAAACTTATTGACCCCACATGCAACCCATCCTTCAGCCAGGCCTCGACTGGGCATATAAATACTATGCTAAGATGGATCACACAGACACATATATTATTGTGATGTGTAAGTAACTCCAAGTCATTCCTAAATCTAGCTGCTAATAGGTAATTAAGTCCTCAATCCTTCAATCCAGATGACCTGGATTACTGAGCACTGGGGGAAAGACTATATTGACGACTCTGTGGAGAAGATACAAGTGTTGATAAGTGACCCGCGCGCACTTAGCGGCTCACATGGACACACAGATAACGGACTGCTTTAGATTAGATATACAGGACATGTAGATTAGATTATGTTGATCTTTACAATCTTGGACTTCTTGTATTCTCTTATCTATGACATCACATGTACATGACATCATGGACTTCTCTAGACCATCCTTGTACTATTGTCTTTGTACCTCCCTTTGTTTCCTTATCTTTATTGTGATGTCACTATGATATCATAGTCTGGACTCTTATTGTTCTATATACCTTGTTCTCCAGAACAGTACATTCCTTTTGTCTCTATGTAGAACAAAGCACCTTGTATTTACTGTGACCTGTGTTACTAGCGTCACCCCCTGTAGCAGTATAAGTAGAGTACCATGTATGCTCTGGCACCACACCAGTTCTCATCTGTTGTGTGCCAGGTATGTCTCCCTCTATTGTATAAACACCAGTTCTCATCTGTTGTGTGCCAGACACCCTCATCTGCTTCACTGCAAGTTTACTCTGTTGCTGCTTCAAGTCACCCTTCATATCTCACCACAGTCTCCCTTGTCACTGTGAGTATGATCTCTATGTGTACTGTTCATCAACAAGTTGTGGTGAGTACTTAAATTCTCAAGCAGCACATTCTAATGCGATGATAGATGCATAAATACCGTAAGGAGCATAACATTCATGTGGACACAGAACAAGTTGTCCTGGTGTATATGGACCTGGCTGTGCAGTATGGCCTTCCCAACATGGAAGTCTGCTGGACAACTTGACCAACCACTATGCAAGAATATAAGACATACATCGACAGCATCTCTTCAAGGGATGTAGATGCCATCAAATTTTGGGAGGTATGGCATGGTGCAACACAGCGTGTGATGCACAACTGACTGGACTTCTCAGCTCAACAGCAGCACTTTTCCAACACTCTTTTTCATGGCAATGGACTGCCTCCCAATCCAAGCTTCCTCAGTACCCTGTGAATGGGTCTTTTCATCTAGTGCTGAACCGATACAAAGTGTCAAAACTGCATCAACCCCGTGTTGATGGAAGCACTCCAAATGGGCAAATTAAGTTGTCAGAAGTGGCGCCTTCATTTCAGGGTGGGCTGGTGCATGCAAGAGAAGGAGATGAGCAACAATGACCCAGAGTCTGACCTCCTTGGGGGGTTACTAACGAAGAAGGATGCTCAGGCTCAAGATCACATGGACAAAATCGTGAAGTATATTAACTTAGAGGACAACGACAACTCCAACGAAGACTGAAGGGGGTTGTTATTACGAGTATCAAGCAGTTGTTACATGGAAAGTCATGTACAGTATTGTCAGACTGAACAAATGTATCAAATGTATATGACCAACTTGGATGTTTTATACTTGTTGTGACAAGTGTGACTTGATTCACTTTTTATACCACAAAGGCAAGGGTCCTCAATGAGCCCATGACACAGATCCCTGTCATAGCACTTGGTAGAACCCACGTGCAACCTTACCTTACACGTCAGCAAAGCCCATGGGCCCATGATAGGTATATAGCGCATGTATACAGATGGGCCTGCAATGACATTTGTGAATAATCTCGCATGGGCCCATAAGTCACATGCATAAATTCCTGACAAACAATTGGTGTCAGCCCACAACATCAGTGCTGTTAGTAGGACAGCTGCTGACCAAACCACTTGCATGGGTCCACAATGCACATGTGCCGCCCTGCTGATGAGATTGTAATAGCCCATTGTGCTCGTGTGTGTGGTCTGCCGAAGGTCTTGTATTGGCCCATGGTGCCAATGTGTGCATCTTGCCAATGAGCTTGTATTGGCCCACAGCACTCCTGAGTGAGTTCTGCTGAAAGGCTTGTATTGGCCCATGCTGCCAGTCTATGCATCCTGCCGATGAGCTTGTATTGGCCCATGGTGCTCCTGACTGTATTCTGCTGAATGGCTTGTATTGGCCCATGCTGCCAATCCCTGCATCCTGCTGATGAGCTTGTATTGGCCCATGGAGACAATCCATGCATCCTGCCAACAAGCTTGTATTGGCCCATGGTGCCAATGTGTGTATCCTGCCAATGAGCTTGTATTAGCCCATGGTGCTACTGACTGTATTCTGCCAAAGGGTTTGTATTGGCCCATGGTGACAATCCCTGCGTCCTGCCAATATGCTTGTATTGGCCCATGGTGCTCCCGACTGAATTCTTCCAAATGGCTTGTATTGGCCCATGGCAACAATCTGTGCATCCTGCCGATGAGCTTGTATGGGCCCATGGTGCTCTGGACTGTACTCTGCTGAAAAGCTTGTATCAGCCCATGGTGCCAATGTGTATCCTGCTGATGAGCTTGTATTGGCCCATGGTGCTCCTGACTGAATTCTGCTGAAAGGTTTGTATTGGCCCATGGCACCAATGTGTGTATCCTGCCAGTGAGCTTGTATTGACCCAAGGTACTCCTGACAGTATTCTGCTGAAATGCTTGTATTGGCCCATGGTGCCAATGTATGTATCCTGCCAATGAGCTTGTATTGGCCCACGGTGCTCCCAACTGAATCCTGCCAAAAGTTATGTATTGGCCCATGGTGCCAATTCATGCATCCTGCCAACGAGCTTGTATTGGCCCATTGTGCTCCCAACTGAATTCTGCTGATGAACCTGTATTGGCCTGCAGTACTCCTGACTGTATTCTGCTGAAAGGCTTGTATTGGACCATGGCGCCAGTCTGTGCATCCTGCCAATGAGCTTGTATTGGCCCATGGTGCTCCTGACTGAATTCTTCCGACAGGCTTCCATTGGCCCATGGCACCAATCCCTCCACCCTGCCGATGAGCTTGTATTGGCCTGGGGTGCTTCCGACTGAATTCTGCCCAAAGGGTTGTATTGGACCATGGTACCAATCCCTGCATCCTGCCAATGAGCTTGTATTCGCCCATGGTGCTCCCAACTGTATTCTGCCAAAGGCTTGTATGGAGTGTAGCTATGGCATCAGATCATAGTTCTCCCCAAGATACATAGTATTTAGGCTCTTCCCTCTCTCATGGAGACCTACAATTTCCTGCCGAAGTAACTCAAGGACCTTCTCATGGCTATCGCATCTCGATTTCAGATCCTCAATTGTCTTCTCTTGTGAGTCACATCTGATTTTCAGATTCCAGACCTCCCTTTTGAGCTGTTTGACTATGTTCTTGTCATCTTTGCCTTCAGCTGCCAGCAAATGTAGTTAGCATAGAACTGATGCAAACTAATGCCAACGCACATGGCAATGCCTCCTCATTGCTTTCCTCCCTGGTTTTATTGAAAGGTTGAGTTTCATCCTCCCAGTCGTTGTCAAGCTTCTCTTCTCAGTGTAGAGGCTCGCCCTTCCTTGAGATTGTCTTCTTGTCCTGGTCCCCCTTGCCTTTGACTTTTGGATTGGCTGCACTTGGGTGATTATCCCCTGTGCGCTTCCTAGTCTTGGATGCAGTGCCAGTAGCTGCTTCACTAATGTCATCAGCAGCGCTCCTTTTTGCTGCCGATCTGGTAATAATTTCTTTGGCAATTTTATTGCTCAACATATCTGCATGATAAAAGCAAGGGACTCACTGCAAGCGCTGCTATCAGACACATGCCAATCCTTCTTCCTCTTCCTGGGAACAGGGGTTGTTGAACTGCCTATTGCTGACGTTTCTTGAGGTTTGGATGCTGTAGGTTCTACACTGAAAGCTGCTGGTGAGATAGTCATTATGTCACCACCCGCTGAATTGTCCTGATGTTCAGATGCTATTGGAGCTAGACTGGAAGTTGCTGGTAGCATATTTATCATCATGCTGCCTGCTGATGCCAAGCTGCCCATGCATTATTCTCAACAAGAAGCTGCTGATGTCAGTAGACAAACATGGGTGCCAGAGAGGGAATCCACACCATTTTGGCCTGGTGAGTGTATATTTAGTGGTGGGAGATTCTTTGCTGAAGTATAAAAGTTGCTGCTCAAAATCCTTGGATCATTCTCGGAGACAGAACTTATGTTCATGGTGGCTCCACCCTTGTTGATCACTTGCTGGCACTTTCATGGGCTGCCGCAAGTGTATTGGCAGCCTATCTACACGGATTCCATTGACCCACACAGGCACATTTCAGAGGATGTTTCAGGTAGATCATATGAAACTATTGAGTGTTATCTGTGCCTCTTACATGGGCTTAAGTCATTGAACCGGCAGTCAGAACGCAAACATATGGCGGGCCTATGCTGGTGTCTAGCCCGGCAGCTCTCTTGCTTTGGACCCATTCTGGCTAGTTGGAAGCCAATATAGATTATGGCTGTAGGCCCATGCAACTTGCTTCGTGTTTCAGGTTAATAGATCCGCATGTGTACATAAGCACCTATGATGTCATACTGTGAGGGACATCTGCTGATATCCAATTGGCAAACATGTATCAATCAACCATGCAGGGGAAGTCTTCAGAAGTGAAACAAGGTGTCTCTGAGTCAGAGGATAACAGTTTCAAGGAGGTGGTGAGTGTATCGAAACTAATGGCTTGGTTTGGCACTAAACCGACACCTGTAGATGCGATCTGCATTCTGGAACGGGGTCACACTCCTCAATGGAATGGGGTCTGATGTGGGTCAACACCAGCAGGGGGCAGCAGGATCCTCCAGCCCATCAGCAGATGCCAAAAGTTTCAGCAAGGTCCCAAAAAGTGTGACGCTCTTACAACCTGTGATTGGAAAGCTCATTGACAAGGTAGCTCAAGCATAATCTGATTGGCACCAGCTAATTTAATTCAGAATCCTCCAAAGGGTGTTTCTCCACGATGGCTTTCGATGGCCAGAGCTCGAGCTAACCTCCTGAAAGCTAAGGAATTGCAGACAATAGAACTATTGGACGATCTTTTGAGTGATTTGGACAATGAGATAGTCATGGTAGATGCCTTAATTGGGGAGGACCAGCAGCTGTAATCATATGCTGTAAACATATAGAACTACAATTATCATCAATGAGAGTTTTCATTCTCCAAACGGATAGCTTCTGCCTCAAAACTCTGAGTAGCATCATCAAACATGCGATAAATTGAATCACAGCAGCTCTCAATGTTCTTGGACAGCTGCTGAGCTCGTTTGAATCCCTCTGTTACCCTAGCACAAAGCCTTGAACCAGCTTCCTGCTGTGGTTCCATTACTTTGAGGTCTTGTAAATGAAACAGGGTGCATACTGTAATGCCACCACGGGGGTGTTGCGTATGACGTGTACTCATAAGTCAACGGGATTGGAAGTGTGCAAGTTGGTTAAGACTCAGTACAATGATGAACAAGTACCTCTTGGTCTCCCAGGGACACAAGGGTAATAGCAGAAGTAGGGCTCAAGCATAGAGGCAAGTGAAGACAGGGACTCAAGCGTAGAGGTGAGTTGAGAGGTGTTCGTGAGGCGAAGACAACGTGGTATTACACAAGAAGTCAAGTCTACCATACAAGCTAGGTAGGGCGTGACTTATATACTAGTACAAGGTGTTTGTAAGCTACAAACACATGGCACGATCCTAGGGTACAGGCCCTAGAGAGCTAACAAGGTAATAGAAAGGGGAAGTCCACAAATAGAACAAGGGAATCCTGCAGAAGCGTGCAGAAGTCAGATGGCATCAGCAGACTCTAAAATTTGTAAAATTGGCCATTGTAATGGTCATGCAGTGGGTGCGGGATAGGAGTCAAAGATGAGAAAGAAGCGGGTCATGGGTAAAAGTACACACGAATACGAAGCAACAGAATGAGAAAGTAGTCCAGGATTGTAACACATACCGTCTCTAGAGCATGCAATAGCCCTGCCACTAACTCATCGCCGACGTCAAATGGTTCTTTCATCAGCACCCCTTCTCCAATTTTCCACCACTCCATGAAATTAAATTGTGGAATGGCTGATGCCTGGATCTTGCCATTCAGCTTCTGGATCCCATTGTGTGTTGCATAGGTTCCTGGGTCCCTTATGTCTGAAAAACTATGAAAGGCGATCCTGACTGGCTCTGGCACCTGGCAATGTGCTGCCCTTCCTCCATTCCTGGGCAGTATGAGTCATGCTTGTCCTCGATGCACTTGATGGTGTTGGCGCGCTGTAAGCAGAGCATGCACTGGCGGCACATGCTTCCAAGCTTGTCTAGCTTGGTGATCTTCTTCTTCAGCTCCTCCTCCTTGGCTTTGTAGCCCATGTGGAGACAACAGTAGCGGTGGACCTCTACTGTGACTGTCAAGTCGTTCATGGCCATACAGGCCAGGTCGACTGACTCCCGATAGTGGCTATTTTGGTCTAGAAAGACCAAATCATTGTTGGTGTAGGTCAGGGAGGGCTCGTTGTACTGGGGCTCAGTGTGTACCAACTTGCCATACTGCTGGTTGCTGCTGCATCGATAGGCAAGGATGAAGGGGTCCGCTGTAAAGACAAGCTGTGTATACCACCAAGCTGGGAGCAACCAGCCCTGAGCGTTGTGTATAGTGTTTTAAGGTCCAGTCCATAGGACCAGAAAAAGACCAGGACCCAACTGGACCAGACTGATGTGCAACTGGACCACCAGTTGCAGTTGCATGACTTCTAGACCAAGCCCAGTTGCAGTTGCTTATTTTATCAAGCATTCCTGCAACTGAGTAAAGACCAGTTGAGACCAGTCTTTACAGCAACCGACTTAGAAGTTTACAGTAAACAGTACTATGATTATCCTTGCTATGTATCTATACAATTGTAAAACTAGCTACTGTTGCAGCACCTGCCATCATTGCAACTACTGCCATTGTCGCCGTCACTATTGCGTTTCCATCACCGCTGCCCTCACTGTCGACCTCGCATAGCTGCCCGTGGTCAGCGCTGTGTTGCTGTGGTGCTGTGGAGGTGTCGTAGCGTTCCAGCACTGTGATGCTGTCATAGCATCACGGTGCCATATTGTCATCGCAGTGCCATGGCATCATCATTGTCATTCGATGTTGCGATACTGTCGTCGTCATCATTGTCTTCACCACTGTTGTGGTTGCTGTCATGGTCACATCGGACACTGCCCCATCAGCATGGTTGAATTGCCATCGTTGCCTTGCTGTGCTGGTGTTGTTGGCATGCTGCCAGCATTGCAATTGTACTTGTGTTGGTGGGACGCCGGCAGTGGTTGGAAGCTTGTTCGACTTGCTGCGTTTTCACACATGTGGCTGCCAGTGTGTTGGTGGGTTTGCAGTTGATGCCGTCGTCGTCTGGGTATGGGTGTAAACAATTGAAAGCCAAGTCACATGTCATGGTTCCCTAAAGGGTTCCCTAAAGTGCAGTGTCCCGGCCCTTGCTGATTTTGTTCACTCCTTGCTTACCTCACCAGTAATTCACTGCAAAGATGTACATGTCAATGATGACCATGGGTCCACGGCCACAACAACTCAGGCATGGTGCATTTCCCTGATGCAGCCCCAAGCTGCACATGCCAACCACCGCCAGGGCTTGCCAATAGGGGCAGCCCTCACCACAATGGCAGCCCCACAAAAGTGACAAAGATCAACGACTACAAGTGACAGCAAGATGGTGACATGACAACAACAACACAACACAACAACAACACAACACAACAACAACACAACACAACAACAACACAACACAACAACAACACAACACAACAACAACACAACACAATGACAACACAGCACGATGACAATACAACACAACATGATGACAACACAGAACAACACATCCAATGACAACTCAACGACCCAACTCAATGCTGATGACTTGGATGCAACTCGAGCAAGTCCCATGGTGGACTACCTGTAGCTAGCTAGTTTACAGCCTCATTCTTGTAATTGTACATATGTGTGAATTTAATCACTTGATGAGACTTCAAAAAATAATAAGACCAGTTGCAACTGTGAAAAAACCAGTCTCAACTGGTTGTCAACTGGTCTCTCAAAAGACCAGTTGGAACCAGGTGTTTTGCCGCAACCAGACTGATATAGACCGGTTGGCCATGGTCTCAGTCCAGTCTTTGCAAAATTACCATTCAGGGCAACCGGTCCTGGTCTGGTTGCACAGCAAAAGATGCAAAAGACCGGACCAGACCAGACCTCAAACCACTAGTTGTGTATCTGGAAGGGGATGTAATGGACTCCCCTGTTGTGTTTGTACCCGTGCAGTGGCAGTGTTTCCACCTGCTGTTGGGAAACTGGACTGTGTTCCTCTGCACAATAGCGGTGGATCTCAGGTTGCTGACTTGGTGGCAGGACCATTGGCTCTCTGTCTGTGGAGCATAGTGGTGGGGTTTTGTTGTGAGTAGTGGTGAGGTGATTCCCATATGTGAGGTGGTCATTGAGAGGGCAATACTCCTCCAACAGGTACCTGTCATAAGCTTGATCTTCTTGAATTTGAGTTTGGTCCTGATGGGACAGAGGTCAGGTCAGAATATAGCCTTGTAGAGATGAGCTGCATGTGCTGACTGCTGTAGGTGTTGGCAAAGGAAGGAGGGATGGAATGGGGGTAACTGGACAACTGGGGCTTGGTTGAAGGGGCTCGGGAAGTGACAAGGGTGACGATGGCGCATTCTGGATGATAACAGTAGGCTGGACTGAGATGGGGAGTAGGTTGTCAAGGACATAGTGGACTTGGACTGGGGAGTGGGACATGAGTAGATGGGGGTGTAGGAGTGGGAGATGGGGACATCTCTTTGGAAAGTCCTGCACTTATATGCACTTCCCTGACAGGGTTTGAACATTTGAATTCCCAAATGGCTTCGTCAGTGAAGACGTCATCCTTTGAGACCCACTGATTGTCGGAGTCCGGGTATCCACACCACTTGACCAAATACTGCAGTTTCTTTGTTCTGCTTGTTGGAATGTGATAAGTACGTAGAGATGTCAACGAGTTATACTCACGAGTATGAGTACTTGTCGGAAATCTCTGACGACGTACTCGTACTTGACTCATACTCACCGAGTTTTCTGGGCTGACACTCGTACTCACGCTGTGAGTACCCGTCTGAGCCACGAGTACTTGTATTCGTTCGAGTCACATGGGTACTCGTTTTAAACGAGTACTCATTGTTTAGCTAACTGTGGGCCCATTTGAGGCCATAGGCAGCTTCTGTAGGCAGCTAACTATGGGCCCATTCAAGGCCATAGGCAGCTTCTGTAGGCAGCTAACCGTGGTGATAAACAGTACACATAGAGATCATACTCACAGTGACAAGGGAGACTGTGGTGAGATATGAAGGGTGACTTGAAGCAGCAACAGAGAGATCTTGCAGGTGAAGTAGATGGAGTGTCTGGCACACAACAGATGAGAACTGGTGTTATTACAGGAGAGGGAACATACCTGGCACACAACAGATAAGAACTGGTGTGGTGCCAGAGCGTACATGGTACTCTACTTATACTGCTACAGAGGGTGACACTAGTAACACAGTTCACAGTAAATACAAGACGCATTGTTCTATGACAGGACAAAGGAGTGGACTGTTCAGGAGAACAAGGCGTATAGAACAATAAGAGTCCAGACTATGATATCATAGTGACATCACAATAAAGATAAGAACAAAGGGAAGTACAAAGACGAAGTACAAGGACAGTCCAGAGTGGTCCATAATGTCATGTACATATGTGATGTCATAGATAAGGAAATACAAGAAGTCTGACATTGTAAAGATCAAAATAATCTAATCTACAAGTCCTGTATATCTAATCTAAAGCAGTCTGTTATCTGCATGTCCATTTGAGCCGCTAAGCGCGCACGGGTCACTTATCAACATGTGGGCCCATCCATGGCTAATGGCAGCTTATCTTGGCAGCCAATGGTGGGCCCATTTGAGGCCATAAACAGCTTCTGTAGGCAGCTAACTGTGGGCCCATTTGAGGCCATAGGCATCTTGTCTTGACAGCCAATGGTGGGACCATTTGAGGCCATAGGCAGCTTCTGTACATAGCTAACTATGGGCCCATTTGAGGCCATAGGCAGCTTGTGTAGGCAGCTAACTGTGGGCCCATCCATGGCTAATGGCAGCTTATCTCAGCAGCCAATGGTGGGCCCATTTGAGGCCATAGGCAGCTTCTGTAGGCAGCTAACTGTGGGCCCATTTGAGGCCATAGGTAACTTGTCTTGACAGCCAATGGTGGGCCCCCATGGGTTTTGCTGATTCACCTGTGCATTTTGCACATGGGTTTTTATGAATGTATTGTCAATCATTTGCATCATTATGTGGAGGGACATACTGTGTTTCCTCTGCTCTATGTGAGCGATGAGTAAACTTGACTGGCCTCTGACCAGCCCATGCGAAAGATGCAAATATCAACCCATCTTGGCTGTTGCCAATGGTCCCCTTCTTCTCAAATGCTGCAGCAACAACATCAGCACCAAAGCACTTCACAGCATGGGTCTTGAGGTTGGAGGTAGCTGCACAGTCCTTGGAGTCTTGATAGTGTCATACACCACCAGTGGTCTTGCACTTCCTTGCAGCACACTTGAAGAAATGATACTTCCAGTGCTTATCATCATGCCCAACGACAACCTTTTCCTTGAAAAACCCATAGACTGCAGAGCGCCACATTTTTTTAAGATGTTCTAGAGGATGATGCATTAGAACTGGAGGGGAGGAGGTAGCAATTTGACAAACTGAATTCATCTTCGTCGTTCTCTCCATCTTCGTCACTGACCACACTAGCCCCTTCATCCTGGTCTTCACTGGACTTTACATTCCCAGTTTCATCTGGGGTACAGTGCAGAGGAATTATAGTTACTACATATGGTCCCATTCAGCATGAAAGATGCTTACCTCTGTACACAGCCCTTGACAAAGTTTCTGTTGATGCAACTGAAAGAAGTGAAGGTGAAGAGCGAGAGACCATAGAACTTGTGCATGGCATGCCAGTGGTGCTGAAAGACAAGAGTTGATCAAAACTAGGCAAAGTGGTTGACGGGTTGTGCCAGTGACTGGAACTTAGAAGTAAAAGGACCCCCCAAATTTCCAGTGGATATTTGCACATATTGATCAAGGCTAGCACTGTCATCATCTGAGTCCAAAATATGAGTAGTCCAAGTCTAGCTCATGATGGCTGAGGCTTGGGTGCAACAGTCGGAATGCAGGACATTTGACTCAGAAAAGGCCCACTGGCAGGCGACTCAGACTTGGAGCCAAGTTGGCTAAAGCATGTCTCAATTGTAGCCACACTTGCTAGCGAGTCATTTGAGGTTGAGTACACACAACTCATGTTGTTGAGCATGCACCTTGGGACATTGAAACTAGCTGATGCAGTCAGTTCGTGACTGGTGGTTTATGACAGTGGTTCTAACTTAGTTCAGTGTGGTTCATGTGGCGGGCCATGATACTGACTCAGATCGGGGAATATGTTCATGCCCTTGAGTGACTCAACCATGGCCACAATTGTCAGTCTGTTACTGTAATGACACATTCTCTACCTGCAACACTGACCAGGGCCTCGTCTTTTCACTTCAATGGATTATGAGCTGCATAGCTCGTGGTAAGCTGTTATTCAGCTCTTGTGGGTCCCGTCCATGGTGGCATCACAAATACTTTCACCTGTACTTTACCTTGGGGCCTAATTCCTGTCAAACAATCACACATCTGATGATCTGATTCCCACAGGAAGAGTTTTGTATAGAATCCTGGATGCCTAATGAACCCCTCAATAGATCCTTCTTGTCAGAACCCCACACAGCCACCTTTGTCCAGTGGTGTCAGTGCTGTGGCAGAACCAGTCAAGGCCATTCCACATCAAGGCCATTCCACCCTTGCCCTTTGATTGATAATCAAAACTAGAATACATCCGACAGATCAAGACATGCTTCAGTAATGATCCAGACACATACAAGCAAATCTTAGAGATCCTCTTGAATTACAAGTCTAATGCAATAATGTTCGTCCCATTCTTACTCCTCATAGTCGTGGCCTATATTAATACCTGATGCATCAGACCATTGAAGAGCTGTTTAAAGATACATTGAACTTGTCCTCCATGTTTCTGTGCTTCCTGTTTACAGGTTTACAGGACAATGATGGTCTCAATGCACCCAGGAGCCCAGGCACTTGGGCTGGCACACCAACTGCTGAGTATGCGTGGGCATAGAAGCAGAAGCAGCCAGCAGAGCCCACTGTATCTCCTCCATCTGCTCCCGCAACAGACCACAGAAAGCAGCAGATAGAGATAAGGAAAAGGATCGGGACAGTGGGGTGTGTGACTGGGAGCTGGGTAAGCATCTCCCTGATTCCTCATTGGGACAGGATTGACACTGCAAGAAGGTTAAGCAGTCACTGACTGGTTGCAAGCCACACCACCAGTGTTTTCCCATTTCATTGCCCTCCCTGCTTGACCTTTACCACTAGTGTTTAAAAGTTCAGTCAGGTTCGGTTTTTTGCTCTTTTTTCAGGTAACTGAACCCGAACCAGTTCACTAATATGAAAATTACATGTGAACCTGACTGAACCTTTGGTCAGGTTACCTGTCGGTTTGGTCAGGGTTTGGTCAGGTTACTGGTCAGAACTGGTTAGAACCAGTTTTTTGGGGGTAACCTGACCTGACTTTCACATTTTTTCACAAATCTCAGTGAACCTCTGTGAACCTGACTGAACCTTTGTAAAATCTTAGCAAACCTGACCTGAAGTCAGGTCAGCTGCAGTCAGGTTCCAGTCAGGTTCCAGTTATTTGCAGTTACCCTGACCTGACCTGCGAACACTATTTACCACATCAATTGGGCCATGCTTATGTGATCTGGTAGCCATCATTCTCGACACCCCCACTGGCACCTGCTTCTGCACCGAATGGCAATGCTCTGGCACCTGTTTCTGGCACCACATTATGCAGCACTGCATATGATTGCATTCCAACCCCTTCCACAACACCAATAGGCCCAGCAGGCTGCCACCTCACACTGCCAATTTGTGTGTGCAAATCCCACAGTCACTGCAGCATCCAATGATGCTACCCTACTGCAAGTTGTCCACAAAGCAACGATGACAAAGCAAAGTTGTCCGCAAGGCCACGACAACAACAGGACCGCAGCATCAGGGAATCTGGTGATGATGATGATGGGAATCGCAACAATGACCATAATGTTATGATGGTGGGAGCAGTGGCACTGCATTTCCATAGCTGCTGTTAGATAGCATCTTACTTTTATTCCCTGTGCAATAAATCTCATTTCTCTGTGATCACCAAATACTGGTGAAATTTAGGCTAACCTGCAACACTGCAACAATGGGTACAGTGTTGCTGCAGGTGTAGAAAAACAACCCTGTACCCATACCTGCAAGAACTGTGAGTCATTTACCACGGGTTTACCTGCACCTGTGCCCTTCCCTATTCCTGGGTGTCCAGTGGTCGGTGTGTCATGAAATAGGGAAATAACCCCCTGCTTGATGTCCAGATCTTCCACAATCATGAGACAGGAATCATGCCAGAAGAGGCTGTTAGAAAGGATGAGGGCAGCACACTGTGAGAGAGTTTCTAGGTTGGCAAGATGAACAAGCTGATGAACAGTACACATAGAGATCATACTCACAGTGACAAAGGAGACTGTGGTGAGATATGAAGGGTGACTTGAAGCAGCAACAGAGTAGACTTGCAGTGAAGCAGATGAGAGTGTCTGGCACACAACAGATGAGGAACTGGTGTTTATACAGGAGAGGAGACATACCTGGCACACAACAGATGAGGAACTGGTGTGGTGCCAGAGCGTACAGAGTACTCTACTTATACTATACAGAGACATGACACTAGTACAATACAGGTAACATAGGGTCACAAAATACAAGGAGCATTGTTCTACAGAGGGATGACACAAAGGAGTGTACAGAAGGAGAACAATAGCACAAAGAACAAGAGAAGTCTAGACTATGATATCATAGTGACATCACAATGAAGATAGAACAAAAGAATGAGTACAAGGACAAAATACAATAGGAGTCCAGAGGAGTCCATGATGTCATTGTACAGTGATGTCATAGATAAGAAAGTCCGAGATTGTAAAGATCATAATCTAATCTACAGAAGTCCAATATATCTTATCTAAAGCAGTCCATTATCTGCGTGTCCATACGAGCCGCTAAGTGCGCACAGGTCACTTATCAACACAAGCTGTGCAGCACAACATCAGTTGTTGAGGGAAGCAGTGGCCACTGCATCAATGAAGAGGGAAGGAGGGAGGACAAGGACATCCATATTGTCCTCCCCATCCGAGATGTGCAGCAGGTGGTGAGATAGAGCGTTGGCCTGAAGCAAAGCGCTGGGGCAGTGTATGAGCCAGAGATTGTAGTCAGCAAGAAGGTTGACAAGTCAAGCAACACAATGGTTGATGCATTGAGGTTGGCAATAGTGCAGCAGGTTCGCGTGGTCCATGTAAATGGTGACAGGGTGTCGTGCACTAACAAGGAGATGGCACCAGTGTTTGAGGCCACAAACAAGCCTGAGGAACTCGTGGTCATAGATGTTGTAGTTTTGTTCTGCTGCTGAGAGGGATTGAGAGAAATAGCCCACCACCTGTGGTTTGCATTAGTATGGCCCCAAGCACAAAGGTGGAGGCATAAGTTTGGAGTTCATACAGCTGATTTGGGTTGGGTTGTTTCAGCGCCAGGTGCAAGCATGCTGTATTGATGAGGCGTGTGAGGGCCACCATACATTCAGGGGTCCACTGGAACAGTAAGTACGTCCTTCTTCAGGAGGGCGTTCAGTGGTTGTGCCATGTGTGCATAGCCTGGGATGAAGGGGTGTTGGTAATTAAGTATGCCAAGTACGCTGTGAACTTGTCACACTGTAGAGAGCTTGCATGGCCAGTCTTTGAGGTCAATGACTTTGTCCTCCCCCATCTGGATCGAACCCTCATGGATGGTCATCCCAAGGTAGTCAATTTCCCTTCATTTGAACTCACACTTGGAAAGCATCAAAAAGTAGCTTTCCACTGCCAGTGTAGCCAAGACGAGATTCACAATGAGCCAATGATGCCCATAGTCCAACATTGTGGCGATCAAGATGTCATCCATGTATATGTACAGCTTGGTGGGGAAGTGGTCCAGCAGCAGTCTGAGGATTTGAAACATGGCTCATACAAATGTAGCAGGCAAGTTAGTCATGCCAAAGTATATGACCAGTGGCTCAAACATCCCGCGTGGCACATCACCTAATCTTCTGGAAAGTTATAACTAGATATAATAGCTTACAGATGTTACAAATATCCCAAGGCTGCTACAATCTTTGTGATATTGTCATAATCTCCCTTACCACTTTGTATCTACAATGCAGCACTTTATACAAATTATAATACTGTTGTAATTTCCTTGAAAACTCAGTATCACTATGACATGATTGTATACAAATTATAATACTATTGTAATTTTCCTGACAACTCAGTATCACTATGACATGATTATATACTGATTATAATACCCACTCAAAATAAGGTTTTGTTGTAATTTAAGTTGTGGTTCTCTAAGACTGGTTGTTGTCATATTGTGATATCACTGCCACCTTCATATTGAATTTCTGTCTTGCTATATAAATAAAACATAGTAGGTAGAGTATACAAGACTTATTGGTGTAGTGGTTGATGTTCAATCCCAGAAAATAAGTCAACAAGTCAGATGATGTGGTCATAGGTTCAAATCCCAGGCAAGGCAGTTTATAATGTATAATAATTAATAATTAATCTTAATAGATAAGATAGATAAGATAGATAATATAGGTAACAAATAATTAAAGGTGCAAATAAATGGTGAAATTATGTCATCTGACAAGTACTACAAATCAAATTGTATTTTTTTATGACCCCAAATATTAGCACAGTATAAATTAGTTACTACAGCCATGGCAGCTTGTCATAACCCAAGCATGGCACAATTGTAACCAGATTGCAACTTTACAATACCATCATTACAATTAAGTCACCACAAACCCTATGGCTTGTTGTAGCATGATTGTATATTATTTGTAACCCTATTATCAGCATATTGTGGCTGTTATAACATAGGAGCCGCATAAGTTGCTGGTATATATATATTATAACACATTGTAGTGATTACAACTAGTTATATAGCATTACAACTTCCTGGAAGTTTAGGTGATGCTGCCACTGGCTAGTGTTTGAAAGTCCAGTTCTATGAACTGCAAACAGACCGGAACCAGACTGGACTGCAACCAGTTGCAACCAGACCTGCAGTCGTGGTCCTTCCTATTTTGGAGTGGCACTGGTTGTGGTTCACACAGAATCTGAAGTTTGGCTGAACTGCCACAGGGCCAGTTGGGACTGGTCCCAACTGGTCTTTACAGCCACGGTCATCCGACAACACCAGCATCGACCATGATAATCAAATGTGAACTACAACCACCATTCTGACACCCAGGCTGACTGCAGCGATGCAGACATCGATTCCTTGGACTGGCCTCAACAACAACAACCTCAAAACAAGAATGCACCATCACCAACAACCAATGACCATAACCAAGACCACAACCATCAACACCATGGCATCAACAACCACAGTCCATGACCACAACTGCACCAGCAACACATCGACAACCACAGTGATGACCAAGATGACAACACATCAACAACCACAAGGACGACACCTCAAGGCCTCAACAACCACGAACACCTCAACAGCAGCAACATCAACATATTGACAACAACAACAATTGGCCACAACAACAACACCTCGACAACCACAACATCAACAGCAGCAATGACAACATGACAACAGCGGCAAGATCAATACATCAACAACCACAACAATGGCTGCAACGACAACACCTTGACAACTATGGTTCATGACGACGACATGCGACAACCTTGGTGACAACTGTGACTTTCGCTGTGACATTGACATATCAACAACCACTAGCATGACAATGACAACGACTCAATGATAGGACGGTGACCACGACGCATTCACACTGTCCTCTTGGTGATGAGGACCATATTATATGTACATCCATAGAGTAGCTGTAGCCACAAGTTGTAACTAGTAACTACCAGTAACTTAGTATAGCTCAATACAGGTTGCAGTCAGTCTTTTGCCAGTTGTAACTGACTCAGGAAGAACTGGTTTAGACTGCAAAGACCAGTCTTTTGAGAATCTGGCAACCAGGTGGGACCGACTCATGTTGGCTCGGTCCGGTTTTGGGCTCAGGGGATGAACCAATGGATTGGTCCCAGTCCTGGTCCTTCCAAATTAGGGAAAAAAACCAGACCAGACCAGACTTTCAATCACTATGCATGGCATCTTGAATGCTGCCTTCCAGCAGTCTTCTTCTTTGACACAGATATTGTTGTAGCCCCAGCAGATGTCGAACTTAGTAAACAAGGTTTTGTCTGCCAGCGAATCGAGTATATTTGAGATGAGCAGTATAGGGTACTCATCATGCACTGTCCAGGCATTGAGTGCCTTGTAATCTTGTACAGGCCAGAGTTTCCCATCTTTCTTCTTTAGGAAGAAGAACAAAGAGGCGTATAGCAATTTTGATTCACAGATATAGCCCTTTGCCAAGTGTCCTTGTAGGAACTCGTCTAGGTGTTCTAGTTCCTGGGGGTTCAACAGATATATTTTGCATGGCAGCGTGGTGGGAGCACCTGGTTTCAGCAAGATGGTGTGGTCATCTGGTTGGGCCAGGGGGAACCGTTTTGCAGCTTCTTCCGAAAAGATGATGGTGTGGTCTTTGTAAGCATCTGGGAGAATGACTTTGTCTTTGGTCTTCCCTGTGCTTTTGGCCCACTGTTGGGCAATTGTTGCGATCTCTTCTTTCTTCTGTATGAGTCATATCTCTGGCCCTTCTAAATGTCCACGTTCCCAGTTGATGTGTGGTTTGTTCATTAGGAACCACAGATATCTGAAGATCAGGTGTGGTCATCCCAGGTTTGTCACATAGAGTGAAATTGATGAAATTTTGTCTTTGTCTGAGTACGCTAGGGTACATTTTTTATTAAGTCCACCTCCTTGATTGACCGTGCCATCCACGTTTCTGACTTCCTGTGCTTCTACTTTTTCCATGTTGAGCTTCAAGCGTCCCACAATGCGGTAATCAATGAAGTTCTTGCTTGCTCCCAAGTCGAGCAGTGTCATGATGTGTTCCTCCACGTCTCTCCCTCAGACCAGGACATTGATGGTGAGTGCTGTAGTTGTTGTTCTTTTGATGGCATTGACTTCCTCTCCATCGTCCAGCTCTTCAACCTCACCCTCCATTAGTAGGGTTGATATGATATCCTGTTGCTTGTGCTTTGTCAGCCTGAGGAGACAGGCCTGTGCCACTTCCATGGCATTTACCACAACTGGTGTCGGCATGCTTGCTGTCATTTTGGCTGTTCCTAGGGTTGTGTTGGCCTTGTTGGCTTGGGTGGGTGCATTTCCTTGCTTCTGCAGGCAGAAGCACAACATGTGGCCCTGCTTCTGGCATTGGAAGCAGTGGCCTTCCTTCTGGCATTTCTCTTTTTCTGCCAGGGTGAGTCGCTCGGGATAACACAGCTTCCCTGGGGCATTGGTGGTGGCAGTGTCCATGTTCATTGGGACAATGTTGTTGTTTTGGTGCTGATTTACTTTTGTTGATTGTGTAGGGCCCACCTTGGGTGGTTGTGCACTGGTGTTCCCAGCACAACTGGCAATCATGCAGTACCATTGTGTCTCCTCTTGAGTGGCCATCTGCCATTCCTCCATGGTGGTCGGCATAGCTGGTCATCTGAGGCATGTCACCAAGAGTCTGCGTGTCAGCCTGTGGTGGAAGAATTTGATAGTCCCTTGTGTGTTAGCGTCCCACCTGGCATGTGTGGCAAGTCGTTTGAACGTAGCAATGTAATTGTCCACATCATTGTTGTTCATGGTAAGCAAGATCAATTTTTGATAAGTGTTTTGCTTGCTCATTGTGTCAGTCCATGCATTCTTGAAAGTGGTTTCAAACTCGGTCCACAAGGCTTCGTCTACCTCGGTGAGTTGATTGGTTGTGCATGTGAGGGCCCTGTTGAGCGTGGTTTTGTGTCCATCGACCTAGTTGTTTACCATGTTTCTGCAGATGAAGGAGAGTGCAAGCCCAACACAAGTGTACAGTCTTACCATCATTTTGTGTGTGTGGTTGTTTCATTTATACTGACAGAATTCCCACAGGAATTGGTCGCTTTTGCCATGATCACTGGTGAAGATGGTCAGGGCAGTTCCTTTCAGATTGCCGGTCAATGGGATGGCCACCATTGTTGCGGGTGGTGCTGGTGTGATTGTGCTGGTGTTATTATGGGAGGTACTGGTGCAATGGGAGGTATGTATGTAGGGTTTGAAAGTCCGGTTGGGTCCGGTTTTTGACCATATTTGGTCCAACTGCAACCGCAACCGGTTGCCAAAAAAGGAAATTTGTTGCAACCTCAACTGCAACTGCAAAAAACTGCAAGAAAACCAGCTGCAACCAGTTGCAACTGGACCCAACTGGTTGCAACAGAATGTTATTTAATCTATTTGAAACTGGTCTAAACTGAGTCAAAAACACTTATAATTAGTGTTCATAGGTACCTATAATAAATTTCTAAGTGAAACTGCCTTATAATAAAAAAATAATCAGGTAAAACAGCCAAAAAAAGCAGAAGTTATGAGTAAAATGATTGTTTTGATCATAACTTGCTCAGTTTTTGGCCGATTTGGGTGATCTTAGGCTTGTTTTGATCAGAAATTCAGCCCAATCACTTGCTTACTAAGCAACCGGTCGCAACCGGTTGCAACCGGTTGCACAACTGCAAAAGACTGCAGTTGCTGATGTGTAAAACTCTGCAACTGAACTGAAAGTTGCAGTTGCTACCAGTTGAAGTCAGGTTGGGTTGCAGTCTTTTTCAGTTCCTGCAACTGAACTTTCAAAGACTACATGTATGTGTACATTGGGAAAGCGGGTAGAGTTGCAGTCACAGGTGCAGCTTCAGCAACTGGTGGTTCTTCGTCTATGACTTCCTCAGTGAGCTCTTCATTGGCGTGTATCAGCATGAGTTGTCGGAAGGCAGTGAGTGGTGAGTGTTTCCATGGGGTCTGGGATCAGTGCGTCTTTGCTAATGTATTCAAGTTGTTCAGTGTCTGCGACTAGTGTCAGTAGTCATTCCAGGTTCTGCTCATTGTTGTGGTTCCACCAGCCGAGTCCGAGTTCATTCTCACATTCGATGCAAAGAGCTTGTTTGGTCACAAAGTTGTCTCCATGCTTTTCAAGGAGGTACCAAGTGTTGTTGATAAACTCGATATAGAATGTGTTACCTTTGATGTGGACGCAGTATCTGGCTCTTGTGTCAAGTCGTTGCCTATCTCTAGTGGCATGGCTCCAGTAGGTGGTACCAAGAATGTGTGCAGGGAGGTTGTTGCTCCACCAACAAAATACTTTGACAATCTGGTCATTTTCAGGGAAGGTTAGCTGTAGGCTAGCCACTTTGTTGTTGAGCTACACACAAATACTATTTGCTGTCCATGCTGGAACCATGGTGTCTGTTGTGTCTGTTGGATTGAGTCATTTGTTGTCAGGGTCCATGTGTGATATGTACCACGCAGGGTTAGTGTAAGAGAGCTAGTCTTGTGTCACGATCCCAGTGGGTTGTATGGCACAAGGTGCTTCGATCAATAGGGTTTGGGCATAAGCTCAAGAGCTTCAAAGGCAACTCTGATAGGAGTTGCAGCGAAGGGTTCGAGAAGGCAAGTTACTGATGTCTTTGCTCACACAAGACAAAGGAGAGAAAAGACAAGTCATGCTGAGAATTTATCAAAGACTAGCTAAGGAATACAAGCTAGTCTGCTACCTCTTATATAGTTGTACAAACTGTGATTTACTGGATGGTTTTACAGTGATATTCAAATGCCAGCGAATGCCAGCAAGATAGGCTTGCTGGCAGTGATGAGCTGTCAGCCACATTGAGATGAGTCATACCAAGTCACACATCTGAATCCGGAAATGCTTATGTGGCATGTCACGTGATTGTGACAGCGTGTAGCTCCTCCTTCCCTTCTTCATGCCCAGATTGGCAGACAGTATCTGTGCGCCTGAGTTGTTTGGCACAGCCTGATCTGGGGGCAGTCTAACGAGTTCATCAGGTAGAGTTGCTGATGTGAGGGTTGGTGACAGTGGCTGCACTGGCGTCACCAGATTGTTTGGGTCAAGTGGAGGGGAGACTGGTCCAGGGGGAGTCAGGTGCTGTGGGGATGGAGGGGAAGTGCCATCAGGTTTTCCTGTGTCACATGACTTGCCGTTAATGTGTGAGTCGCATTCATCAATGTTGAGTGTAGGTGCCATAATGTCCTCGGGGACTACACCAAGGACAGCAAATGGTGTGGTGTTCTGGGTATTAAACAAACCCACACTGCAATATATATCATGTAAGTGAAGATAATGACATCAAGATTGGGGAGATCGTCACAGTGGATCCTGCAGTGTTATTGCCTTGGGTTGATCTATAGCATCCATCTGAGACGATGCTCCAAGGGGTGCATTGCTAGTGCCCCTGGTCTTGGTCCTGGGTCACTTTGTCAGGGGCTTGTTGGTGTTTGCAGGTTCTTCTTTGATGGTCCACTTTGATTGCTTGTTTTGGTACGAGCTGTGCCATTGAGAGGATATTGCAGTTGCAACAGCTTGAGCCTTCCAATGATTCTCGCAATACTGGAGAACCTTGAATTTTCTCTCTATATCATTATAGTACTTGTCCTGGACCACTATCAACACATCACCCCATGTAGCAGGGGCAAGGTCCCTCTTGTGAAGATGGATCCAGATTGTCTGAGCCTGATTCTGGATATTGGCTATGATGGCCCCACTGACCATGGTTCCATCAGCCTCTTCAAGATATTGCATCATCATGTTCTCCATGTTTGCCACCTTCATGCCACCTTGTGGACTGCTTTGATGACCCAAACCACCCAATTGCAACAAATCTTTGAGTTCCTTCTTGTGTTTGCTCCAGGCTTCCCTCTTCCAGAAGTTGGTGTCTGGGTAATCACTACAGTTTTGCAAAACTGGTTTATTTTGTATCAATTACAATATATTAGTATCTGTAAACTACTAGATACAACAGGGCCTGCAGTCCGAGTTGTCATCACGCTTGCCCATTGTCATTGTCGCCATCGCCACTGCCACTGTCATCAGTGTCTTCCTGTTGTTGTTGTCAGTTGACATTGCCCCATTGTCATGTCGCCCCATCATTGTGGACCCATGGTCGATGGACGCCCTGTTGTGTCCTTAGTCAATGGGCATCCAAGTCATCCTGCAGTTGGGGTAGAGCATCACCCCGATGCTGTAGTTAATGGGTCGCCCTGTCTTTGTTGTGTCATCCAAGGGGTCGCCATCTTGCTGTTCCTGGTGATGGTATTGTTGCAAGTGTCGCAGCCCATGGGCCGGTTCGCCACATGTAGCCTGTGCAAAACTGGCAATCACCAGGCATGGGAAAGTCATTCAAGGCTCTTACTGACACCACATGAGTTGCTTACACATGGATGGCTTGACTACACATTGTATTCTGCCAGTGAGCATGCACTGGCCCACAGTACCCATGCATGTATTCTGCCAGCAGGCTTGTATTGATTGGCCTACAGATCATAGTTATGGCATAACATCATAGTTCTCTGTTATTTGCAGCTGAAGCGTAGTATATTGTGCTGTTGTGTGACTGTACAACGCTCCAAGGGGAGTTACCTTATTTAGATATGCTTAGTCAGGTTGGTATATCCTGCAGAGGACGGAAAATATCCCTTTAGTCTTATATCCTCCTCTGCAGGTGAGTACTTAGTTTTACTTTCATCAATATAGTCTTATATCCTCCTCTGCAGTCCCCTTGTGTCCTCGGTGACTCAAGGGCCCTCTATAGGTCGCATCTTGACAGGTTATGGGCCCTGCCCTGCACCTTAATTGATCCTTGCTGCTCTCCTTGCTGCTGTCGTCATCTTGGCTTGCTCTTAGCACCTTCACACTCATTCCAACCATTCCAATCACTTCCATCCAATTCCTACTCATCCATTCATCATAGTCACTCCATTCCTTTCCACTCTATCGCATCCACCATCTTTACCATGTCCACATCAAGAGATTCCTCCATCTCATCCATTTCCACTCTCACCAGCGAAAATTATCATCTTTGGGCTGATGATATGAAGTCCTGGCTACAGCTCAATGGCCTTTGGCAACTGGTGTCTGGCTCAGAGAAGAAGCCAGTGGGAAGACCCGAAGTCTTGGACTCTAAGGGCACTTTCCTCACTGCTGCTACGCCTCCAGACGAGGAGAAGCTGGAGAGATGGGAGGTCAAGGCTGAGAAGGCTGCTGGAGCTCTCAAGACTGCCATGTCTCATGAGCTCAGGGTGCTCATTAGGGACTGTGAGGACGACCCCATTGTCAGAATGCGACCTATAGATGGCCCTTGAGTCACAGAGGACACAAGGGGACTGCAGAGGAGGATATAAGACTGTATTGATCAAGGTAAAACTAATTACTCACCTGCAGAGGAGGATATAAGACTAAAGGGATATTTTCCGTCCTCTGCAGGATATACCAACCTGACTAAGCATATCTAAATAAGGTAACTCCACTTGGAGCATTGTACAGTCACAGAACAGTGGGAACTAGGACGCTTTAGCTACAAATAACACCCATTGCCATCTGGGACACCCTCAAGGCCTCATTTGTCCAATGCCCCTCGCTTCAATGCCTACCACACTTTCCTATCCATCCAGAAGGACGACTCAGAGTCTCTGGAATCGCTCATTAACAAGGTAGATGAGCAGATTAGGGTCATCCAGTCGCTTTCTCCCTCCTCCTTCACTCTGGACAACCTTTATGACGAGCTGGCTGTCATGGCCATCATTAGGGCGCTCCCACAGTCATTTGACGAAGTTATACGCACCATCTCAGTCCTGGACAAGTTTAACAAGCAATCTATGATCCAATCGCTCAGGAACATGGATCAGACACGTTCCAATCTCTCTGGGACCTCATCTGCGTTCTCAGCAACATCTGGACACCCCAGATCGCGTCCAAAGGCATCCCCAGCACCTCATTCCACTCCTCCCACTCAGACATCACAAGGTAGCTCATCCAGTCACCCCAAATGTGACTTCTGCTCTCGCTTGGGCCACATTGAGGCCAAGTGCTTCCTCAAGGAACGCCTCATGTGTCAGATCAACCCTCCTTCTGTTGAATTCATGGGACCTCAACAGCCCAATGGGGAACAGCCCAATGGGGAAATAGCCCAAAGGGGAACATGTCCCAAAGGGGAAAATGTGGGTCCACACAAGAAAATGACCAGACTGGGGTTTGAACCCAGGACCTCCCGGATATATACTGGGTGCTCTAAACCACTGAGCTATATGGCCCTGAGTACAGGGTGTTGGTTTCACAATCATATCAACCATGACAGATTGCTTATCCAACACCTTCATCCTCCACAGCTTCCCCTGCCTCCACTTCGCTACAGCCACCTCCAGAAGCCCCACAGTCCACCTCAGCTGCATCAGCAAGTGCCTCATTTTCTGCCCTCCAGAGCGACTCTCACACTTCCTGGAATGCAGACACTGGCGCCTCAGCTCATATAACATTCAATTGTCATTGGATGCGCAATCTGAGGCCGCATCGCGTCGAACTTTGGCTAGCTGATGGGTCTGTGGTCTATTCTGAAGGGTTGGGGTCGGTCCGGTTCAATCCTGTGGTGAATGGCGAGGAAATGGCGCCTATAGAGCTCTCTAATGTCCTATATGTCCCTGCTCTCTGCAGTAATCTATTATCTGTGCTATATCTTACTCTCCATCGCCGCTTCATCGTCTCCATCGAGAGGGACACCATACGCTTCATCAGGGACAACAGGATCGCCTTCCAAGCAAAGACTGGAGCCTCAAATGCTGCATACCTTGATGGGGACACTGTTCCAGTTGAAGAGTTTGCCTCATTATCATCTGCCACCACCCTTCCATTGGACTGGGACCTCTGGCATCGTCACCTCTGCCACCATCACTTGGCAGGCATCAAGAAGTTGCTCTCAGACGACCTGGTGACGGGTTTCGAGCTAGACTCACAAGCTAACCCTGACCCAGTATGTGAAGCCTGTAAGGCTGGCAAGATGCATGCAGATCCCTTTCCATCTTCGACCTCCAGTGCCTCAAAACCGCTTCAGTTGGTCCACAGCAACGTCCATGGCCCTGTCAAGGTGCCCACACATCAAGGGTATCGCTACTGGGTCACATTCATCGATGACTTCTCTCGCTTCAAGGCAGTCTACCTCCTGAAGCGAAAGTCTGAGACCTTTGATGCCTTCAAACAGTTCAAGGCTTGGGCTGAGAATCTCACTGGAGCGACACTAGGCACTCTGAGGGACGATAAAGGTGGAGAGTACATGTCTGGCGAGTTTGAGGCATTCTGCATTGATCATGGCATCCAGAGGCAGCACACTGTTAGGAATCGCCCTCAGCAGAATGGGGTGGCGGAGAGGGTGAACAGGACAATGGAGGAAGCCATCATCTCGATGCTGCATGAGTCTGGGATGCCCACAGTCTTCTGGGGCGAAGCCCTGGCCACATTCATTCATACCACCAACAGACTCGTCACATCAGCTCTCCCAGACAGTACACCCTATCAGGAATTCAATGGGAGCAAGCCAGATCTGTCTAGGCTTCGTGTCTGTGGCTGTACTGCCTATGTGCTCATTCAGAGGGACAAGCGTCCACTTGGGAGCCTTGGATCGCACATGGAGAAGTGTGTGTTCATTGGATACCCTCAGGGCTACAAGGGATGGAAGTTCTACAACCCTGTGACCAAGAAGGTGTTCATTTCAGAGAGGGCTAACTTTGATGAACGCTTCTTCATGCTCCAGGCTCACTCCATACCCCACCTACCTCCCCCTCGTCCCAACTCGCTTCTTGAGATGCCACCCTCCATTTCACTCCCAGACATCTCAGATGACGTCCTGGACGCTCCATCTGAGTCACAGATGCCAGATCATGGGGGAGATGGGTCTACTGATTTTGATCTGCCCTCTGTTCACCCCATTTCGCCTCCAAGCGTCGCTCCAGTGCCTGCTCATTCACAGACACCTCCATCCATCTATCACTCACTTCCTCCTTCATCTTCATCGCCTTCAACCCCTCCAGCTCGCCACCCTCATCACCCTCTTGCTCCTCCTCGTCCTCAGCGCCTCAGACGTCCCAGAGATGAGTGGCTGCCGGAGAAATGGTTCTGATGCTGATCTGTGGCACAAGGCATGTGAGGAAGAGATGGAGGCTCACAGAGTTAATGGCACTTGGGAGATCATCAAGTTGCCGCCTGGGAAGCGTGCAATTGGCTCTAGATGGTTCTTGAAGGTCAAGCACAATGCAGACGGCTCCCTGGACCGGTGCAAGGTGAGATTGGTGGCAAAGGGCTATTCTCAGCATCCTGGCTTCGATTTCAAGGAGACATTCGCTCCCACTGTTCGCTACTCCACCATTCGCATTGTACTCGCCTTGGCCGCTCTGGAAGACCTCGAACTTCGCTCCATTGACATCTCTCATGCATATCTCAATGGCACTCTGGAGGAAGAGATCTACATGCTGCATCCTGAGGGATTTGAAGTAGGCGGTCCAGATCATGTCTGCAGGCTGAGAAAGTCGTTATATGGCTTGAAGCAAGCAGGCAGGGTCTGGAACAAGACCCTTCACTCTGTGCTCACATCCATTGGCTTCAATCGCGTCCAATCTGACCATGGGCTCTACATCTACCTCAGAGATGATGTTAGGATCTTAATGCCTGTGTTTGTTGATGATATCACGCTTGCCTGCAAGGATGGAGCCAAGATCGATTCAATTGTCCAGGAACTGTCCAGCCACTTCAAACTGCGAGATCTTGGCCCTACCACCCAGTTACTCGGCCTGGAAATCATCAGAGATCGTCCCAATCGCACACTCTCCATCTCCCAGAGCCAATATATCTCCAATCTCGTCCGTCCTTGAGCATGGTCTGAGCGACTCCAAGCCTGTCTTGACTCCTCTCAACCCTGGCACGCGTCTCTCCACCTCCATGTGTCCCCAGACAAATGCAGAAGCCTCAGAAATGCGCCAGTACCCCTACATCTCCGTTGTAGGCTGCCTGATGTATCTGGCAGTCACCACAAGGCCTGACATCGCATATGCTGCCGGAGTTCTTGCCAGATTCAACTCCAATCCTGGCCTGGCCCATTGGCAAGCTGCCAAGCATGTGCTTCGCTATCTGAAGGGCACAATTGACTACAAGCTTGTCTACAAGCCCTCCACTTCACCTGAGCCCTTCATCACCTACTCTGATGCTGACCATGGTGGTAACCCGGACAATGGGAAGTCCACTGGTGGATATGTGGTCAAGATTGGATCTGGAGCGGTCTCATGGAGCTCCAAGCTGCAGCCTTTGGTTGCCTTGTCCACAACTGAAGCAGAGCACATATCTGCTGTTGAGGCGGGCAAGGAGATCCTTTGGATGTGCCAGTTCATAGGGGAGCTTGGCTACAGTATCTCCGGTCCTTCACTGCTCAGAATGGACAATCAGTCAGCCATTGCAGTGAGCAAGAACCCAGAGTACCACAGCAAGATGAAGCATCTCTCCCTTCGGCTGTTTTGGCTGAGGGATGCTGTTCAAGACGGTCTAATCACTCCTAGCTTTGTTACAACGCAGGAGATGGCTGCTGACATCTTCACAAAGGCTCTTGACCGGTTCAAGGTGCAGAAGTGTGCCACAATGCTTGGTTTGTTTAGTTAATGGTTTGGAGCCCTGCACAGTCATGGGGGAGTGTTATTTGCAGCTGAAGCGTAGTATATTGTGCTGTTGTGTGACTGTACAAGGCTCCAAGTGGAGTTACCTTATTTAGATATGCTTAGTCAGGTTGATATATCCTGCAGAGGACGGAAAATATCCCCTTAGTCTTATATCTGTCAAAATGCGACCTATAGATGGCCCTTGAGTCACAGAGGACACAAGGGGACTGCAGAGGAGGATATAAGACTATATTGATGAATGTAAAACTAAGTACTCACCTGCGAGGAGGATATAAGACTAAGGGGATATTTTCCGTCCTCTGCAGGATATACCAACCTGACTAAGCATATCTAAATAAGGTAACTCCGCTTGGAGCGTTGTACAGTCACACAACAGCACAGTATATGGTCATTGCTCCCCCAATTGAGGGCTGGCTGCCTTAGGATGTGTGACTGGATCAGGACATGGGAGGGAGCTGTCGAGGTAGTACATGAAGTTACACTGATCAACAATCAGAGTCAAATGTCGGTCCCATCATTCCCAGTTGGACTTCAAGCGATCAATTGAGAAGGCGATCTGCCGGCCAAGCTGGATCGGAAGCGAATGGTTTCTCATTGATGATGACATCTGTCCTGCCAGAGCCTAAGCCAGCAGCAGGTGTTGCTCCAGTGCCAGATGTGGCAGAATTTGACCCAGTGCCAGATGCACTTGCAGGGGTTGCCCCAGTTCCAGATCCCCCTGCAGGGGGGTTGCTTGGGGCTCCTGTACTGCCAGGAGAAGCCATGTGTTTGGATGGAGTTTGAGAGTTGTGAGTTTGAGAGTTGTGCTATGAGAGCTGAGAGGCTGAGAGATGAAGAGGGCATTGAGTGACTTGAGTCATCTTAGTACTACTGAGGGAGAGGTGTTGTCCAGATTTAGGCTGCAGGGCCCATAACCTATTAGATCTAGAAGTCCCTTAGTGGCAGTATGATACAAACGACTTGATTGGATGTACCTAGAAGTCCCTTAGTGGCAGTTGTTATTTGTGGCTTAAGCGTACTATACTGTGCTGTTGTGTGACTGTACAAGGCTCCAAGTGGAGTCACCTTATTTAGATATGCTTAGTCAGGTTGGTATATCCTGCAGAGGACGGAAAATATCCCCTTAGTCTTATATCCTCCTCTGCAGGTGAGTACTTAGTTTTACATTCATCAATACAGTCTTATATCCTCCTCTGCAGTCCCCTTGTGTCCTCTGTGACTCAAGGGCCCTCTATAGGTTGCATCTTGACAGCAGTATGATACAAATGACTAGAGGACAACTATACACTTAGTAATAGTGTTCAGACTCAGTTTAAGCTCAGCCACAGTAGTGTATATAAGCTTCCCTGTAGCGTCCTGAGTGGAACCAACTTGTCCTCTTGGTTCTCCACTCAGGTGCGCATTCCTTTGTACTCCTTACCTTGTACCAATCTAACTTGTCCTCTTGGTTCTCCACTCAGCGTGCCACTGCGTGATCATTGACATCTTAGGTCCTTGCATAAAGGCCATAAGTTGATTGTCCACTCCGCAGTGACTGTACATATAGCGCATGAATTGTCTCTGTGTTAGGTTGAGTGTGCTCCCTTACAGTTCACCTTTACTTCATACTTGACTTGACGTAGCATGGCAGTCACACTGCTACACTGATTTGGCAATGGCTATAGCGATGGTTTTATAACGCTGCATTTCTTCTCTAGCTGCTTCATGCCAGTCCACCATCTTCTTTGGCATCATTTGTCTTTTTAGGCAAGTGATGAGAAGCCCCTTCTTCAATCCCTTTTTGAAGCACTTGATGGTTCCGTTAGCATCTGGATCCCACTTAGTGATAGTGGACAGGCGGTTGAAGGCCAAGATATATTCATTGATATTGTCTCTGTTCATGACCAAAGTCATAAGCTGTTGATGAGCATTTTGCTCACTCAAGGTGTCTGTCCAAGCTAGTTTGAACCCTGTTTCAAAGGCCGTCCAGAGAGACTCATTCGTCTTGTCAACCTTGGGCACATGAGTGGTTACGCTCTCATCAAGTTCTTGGCTGACTTTGTCAGTCCAATCGTCCACAGTGGGTCCCCAGATATAGGATAATGCTAGGCTGACTCGGCTATATGGCAATTTCATGAGATCATGGTCGTGATTGATTCACTTATTCTGGTGAAACTCGTGCAAAAACTGTAAGCTTTTGGCACTATTTCTGTTGAATTCCTTAGGTGCCTGTCCCTTCAGGGACCCGTTCTTAGTGCTCGTCATTGATGTTGGTGGAGTAGTTGGGGGAAAGGAAAGGTATGGGATAGCAGAAGTCGTGGATTTTGTGGGAGCTGATGTTATTTGTAGCTAAAGCGCCCTAGTTCCCACTGTTCTGTGACTGTACAATGCTCCAAGTGGAGTTACCTTATTTAGATATGCTTAGTCAGGTTGGTATATCCTGCAGAGGACGGAAAATATCCCTTTAGTCTTATATCCTCCTCTGCAGGTGAGTACTTAGTTTTACCTTGATCAATATAGTCTTATATCCTCCTCTGCAGTCCCCTTGTGTCCTCTGTGACTCAAGGGCCATCTATAGGTCGCATTCTGACAGGTTATGGGCCCTGCCCTGCGCCTTAATTGATCCTTGCTGTCCTTCTTGCTGCTGCTTCCATCGTCTGGGCTTGCTCTTAGCGCCTTTACACTCATTCCAATCATTCCAATCACCTCCATTCAATTCCCACTCTTCCATTCGTCCAAATCACTCCATTCCTTTCCACTCTATCACACCCACCGCGTTTACCATGTCTGCATCAAGAGACTCCTCCATCTCGTCCATTTCCACTCTCACCAGCGAAAACTATCGCCTCTGGGCTGATGACATGAAGTCCTGGCTACAGCTCAATGGCCTATGGCGATTGGTTTCTGGCTCAGAGAAGAAACCAGTGGGAAAACCCGAAGTCTTGGACTCTAAGGGCACTGTGCTGACTGCTGCTACGCCTCCAGACGAGGAGAAGCTGGAGAGATGGGAGGTCAAGGCTGAGAAGGCTGCTGGAGCTCTCAAGACTGCCATGTCTCATGAGCTCAGGGTGCTCATTAGGGACTGTGAGGACAACCCCATTGCCATCTGGGACACCCTCAAGGCCTCCTTTGTCCAACAGCGAACTGCCCCTCGCTTCAATGCCTATCACACACTCCTTTCCATCCAGAAGGACGACTCAGAGTCCCTGGAATCACTCATTAACAAGGTGGATGAGCAGATTAGAGTCATCCAGTCGCTTTCTCCCTCCTCCTTCACCCTGGACAACCTCTATGACGAGCTGGCTGTCATGGCTATCATTAGGGCACTCCCACAGTCATTTGACGAAGTTATACGCACCATCTCTGTCCTGGACAAGTTTGACAAGCAATCTGTGATCCAATCGCTCAGGAACATGGATCAGACGCGTTCAAACCTATCTGGGACCTCATCTGCTTTCTCAGCAACATCTGGGCCTTCCAGATTGCGTCCCAGGGTGCCCCAAGCGTCTCAGTCCACTCCTTCCAGTCAAGCTCCCCAAGGTGGTTCTTCCAGTCTTCCTAAATGCGACTTCTGTTCTCGCTTGGGCCACATTGAGGCCAAGTGCTTCCTCAAGGACCGCTTGATGCGTCAGATCAACCCTCCTTCATCCTCCACAGCTTCTCCTGCCTCCACTTCGCTACAGCCACCTCCAGAAGAAGCCCCACAGTCCGCCTCAGCTGCATCAGCAAGTGCTTCATTTTCTGCCCTTCAGAGCGACTCTCACACTTCCTGGAATGCAGACACTGGCGCCTCAGCTCATATGACATTCAATCGTCATTGGATGCGCAATCTGAGGCCGCATCGCGTCGAAATTCGGCTTGCTGATGGGGCTGTGGTCTATTCTGAAGGGGTGGGGTCGGTCCGGTTCAATCCTGTGGTGAATGGCGAGGAAATGGCGCCTATAGAGCTCTCTAATGTCCTATATGTCCCTGCTCTCTGCAGTAATCTATTATCTGTGCTATATCTTACTCTCCATCGCTGCTTCATCGTCTCCATCGAGAGGGACACCCTACACTTCATCAGGGACAACAGGATTGCCTTCCAAGCGAAGACTGGACCCTCAAATGCTGCCTATCTCATTGGGGACACCATTCCAGTGGAGGAGTTCGCCTCATTTTCATCTGCCACCACCCTCCCATTGGACTGGGACCTCTGGCATCGTCACCTCTGCCACCATCACTTGGCAGGCATCAAGAAGCTGCTATCAGGCAACCTGGTGATGGGTTTCAAGCTTGACTCACAAGCTACCCCTGATCCAGTATGCGAAGCCTGCAAAGCTGGAAAGATGCATGCAGATCCCTTTCCATCTTCGACCTCTAGAGCCTCACAACCGCTTCAAATAGTCCACAGCGACGTCCATGGCCCTGTGAAGGTCCCTACACATCAAGGATATCGCTACTGGGTCACCTTCATCGATGACTTCTCTCGCTTCAAGGCAGTCTACCTCTTGAAGCGAAAGTCTGAGACCTTTGCTGCCTTCAAACAGTTCAAGGCTTGGGCTGAGAATCTCACTGGAGCGAAACTGAGCACTCTGAGGGATGATAAGGGTGGGGAGTATATGTCTGGCGAGTTCGAAGTGTTCTGCATCGACCAGGGCATCCACAGGCAGCACACTGTCAGGAATCGCCCTCAGCAGAATGGGGTGGTGGAGAGGGCCAACAGGACGATGGAGGAAGCCGTCATCTCGATGCTGCATGAGTCTGGCATGCCCACAGCCTTCTGGGGCGAAGCTCTTGCTGCTTTCATTCACACTAGCAACAGACTCATCACCTCAGCGCTCCCAGACAGTACACCTCATGAGGCATTCAATGGGAGCAAGCCAGATCTCTCCAGGTTTCGTGTCTGGGGCTGCACTGCCTATGTGCTGATCCAGAGGGACAAGCGGCCACTTGGGAGCCTTGGATCACACATGGAGAAGTGTGTATTCATTGGATACCCTCAGGGCTACAAGGGATGGAAGTTCTACAACCCTGTGACCAAGAAGGTGTTCATTTCAGAGAGGGCTGACTTTGATGAATGCTTCTTCATGCTCCAGGCTCACTCTGTACCCCACCTGCCTCCCCCTCGTCCCAATTCCCTTCTTGAGACACCTACTTCCATTTCACTCCCAGACATCTCAGACGACGTTCTGGATGTTCTATCTGAGTCACACATGCCAGTTCATGGGGGAGATGGGTCTACTGCTTCTGATCTGCCCTCTGTTCCTCACATCTCACCTCCAAGCGTCGCTCCAGTGCCTGCTCACTCACAGACACCTCCATCCATCTATCATTCACTCCCTCCTTCATCTTCATCGCCTTCAACCCCTCCAGCTCGCCATCCTCATCACCCTGCTGCTCCCCCTCTGTTATTTGCAGCTGAAGCGTAGTATATTGTGCTGTTGTGTGACTGTACAAGGCTCCAAGTGGAGTTACCTTATTTAGATATGCTTAGTCAGGTTGGTATATCCTGCAGAGGACGGAAAATATGCCTTTACTCTTATATCCTCCTCTGCAGGTGAGTACTTAGCTTTACATTAATCAATATAGTCTTATATCCTCCTCTGCAGTCCCCTTGTGTCCTCTGTGACTCAAGGGCCATCTATAGGTCGCATTTTGACACCCTTGCCCTCAGCGCTCTAGACGTCCCAGAGATGAGTGGTTGCCGGAGCAATGGGCCGTTCCAGATCGCTACAAGCAGCCAAGGGAGCCAACACCAGCAATAGTCTCTTCAGACGAAGATGATGGCTCTGATGATCCTCTTGACATCATACAGGCTGGTGTAGCGTCTACAGCTGAGCCCACGTCCTACAGGCAGTCGCAGCAACGTTCTGATGCAGATCTGTGGCACAAGGCGTGTGAGGAAGAGATGGAGGCTCACAGATTGAATGGCACTTGGGAGGTTGTCAAGCTGCCGCCTGGGAAGCGTGCAATTGGCTCCAGATGGTTCACGAAGGTGAAGCACAACGCTGACGGCTCCCTGGACCGGTACAAGGCGAGATTGGTGGCCAAGGGCTATTCTCAGCGTCCTGGCTTTGACTTCAAGGAGACATTTGCTCCCACAGTTCGCTACTCCACCATTCGCATAGCCCTTGCCTTGGCTGCTCTGGAAGACCTTGAACTTCGCTCCATTGACATCTCTCATGCCTATCTCAATGGCACTCTGGAGGAAGAAATCTACATGCTGCAGCCTGAAGGATTTGAAGTGGGCGGTCCAGATCATGTCTGTAGGCTGAGAAAGTCGTTATATGGCTTGAAGCAAGCAGGCAGGGTCTGGAACAAGACCCTTCACTCTGTGCTCGCATCTATGGGCTTCAATCGCGTCCAATCTGACCATGGGCTCTACATCTACCTTAGGGACGATGTTAGAATCTTGATGCCTGTGTTTGTTGATGATATCACGCTTGCCTGCAAGGATGGAGCCAAGATTGATTCAATCGTCCAAGAACTGTCCAGCCACTTCAAACTGCGAGATCTTGGCCCTACCACCCAATTACTTGGCCTGGAAATCATCAGAGATCGCCCTAATCGTACACTCTCCATCTCCCAGAGCCAGTACATCTCTAATCTCCTTCGAGAGCATGATCTCAGCGATTCCAAGCCCATCTCTACTCCTCTCAACCCTGGCACGCGTCTCTCCACCTCCATGTGCCCTCAGACCGATGCAGATGCCTCAGAAATGCGCCAGTTCCCCTACATCTCCGTTGTAGGCTGCCTGATGTATCTGGCAGTCACCACAAGGCCTGACATCGCCTATGCTGCCGGAGTCCTTGCCAGATTCAACTCCAATCCTGGCCTGGCCCATTGGCAAGCTGCCAAGCATGTGCTTCGCTATTTGAAGGGTACAATCAACTACAAGCTTGTCTACAAGCCCTCCACTTCGCCTGAGCCCATCATCACTTACTCAGATGCTGATCATGGTGGTAACCCGGACAATTGGAAGTCCACTGGTGGATATGTGGTCAAGATTGGGTCTGGAGCAGTGTCTTGGAGCTCCAAGTTGCAGCCCTTGGTTGCCTTGTCCACAACTGAAGCAGAGCACATCTCTGCTGTTGAGGCGGGCAAGGAGATCCTCTGGATGCGTCAGTTCATGGGGGAGCTTGGCTACAGCATATCTGGCCCTTCACTGCTGAGAATGGACAATCAATCGGCCATTGCAGTGAGCAAGAACCCAGAGCATCACAGCAAGATGAAGCATCTCTCCCTTCGCCTGTTTTGGCTGAGGGATGCTGTTCAAGATGGCCTAATCACTCCTAGCTTTGTGACGACGCAGGGGATGGCTGCTGACATCTTCACGAAGGCTCTTGACCGGTTTAAGGTGCAGAAATGTGCTAGCATGCTTGGTTTGTTTACTTAACAGTTTGGAGCCCTGCACATTCATGGGGGAGTGTTATTTGTAGCTAAAGCGCCTAGTTCCCACTGTTCTGTGACTGTACAATGCTCCAAGTGGAGTTACCTTATTTAGATATGCTTAGTCAGGTTGGTATATCCTGCAGAGGATGGAAAATATCCCTTTAGTCTTATATCCTCCTCTGCAGGTGAGTAATTAGTTTTACCTTGATCAATATAGTCTTATATTCTCCTCTGCAGTCCCCTTATGTCCTCTGTGACTCAAGGGCCATCTATAGGTCGCATTCTGACAGCTGAGTGTTGGATAAGCAATCTGTCATGGTTGATATGATTGTGAAACCAACACCCTGTACTCAGGGCCATATAGCTCAGTGGTTTAGAGCACCCAGTATATATCCGGGAGGTCCTGGGTTCAAACCCCAGTCTGGTCATTTTCTTGTGTGGACCCACATTTTCCCCTTTGGGACATGTTCCCCTTTGGGCTATTTCCCCATTGGGCTGTTCCCCATTGGGCTGTTGAGGTCCCACGAATTCAACACTGAGAGGGTTCATTTCTTTTCCTTCTTTCGAGGCGAGGTTTCTGACGAGCTGTCTTCAATAGCGCAGACAGGATTATTGTGCCAAACATGAAGGTCAGGTGTAGCATGGTCTGCGAGTTGTAGTCCCCACAACAAGGGATTTTCAATGCGGTTGGTGTTATGCATGTACCAAGAGTCTTTGTGTGGGTGAACTTCATACCACGCGTTTTCTGCTTCAAAGTATTCGACATCAATAGCCTGTTGCTGTGTGGCAATGACACGATATCCCCTGGAGTCCTCCCAGCAAGGTTGTTAATGCTTGGAGTTGTCCTGCATACTACTATGCGTCATTCAGCGAGATCTGTTGGATCTTGCACTGGTTTGATGTGCGCTCTGTCAGCATTACTCCTAGGTGTGAACAGAGTTATTTGTTCCAGTATTGTTTCGAGTTCGTTGTTCTGCACAATGAGTGCAGGGTCGTTTGTATGGTCTTAGCTTGTTTTATGATCCAGCCAGATCGTTCGTACCATAGGGTCATGGGTTCAGGGTGGTGGACAGGTAAAGGGGATACCTTTACTAAGAAGATGCAAGAGACGAGAGGGACACACTGTCTTTACTCAAGCTGAGCAGAACTTGGCTGGGATTTATCAAAGCTAAGACAAGGGAACTAGAGACATTACATCCTTGTTCTTATACTTGTACAGACTGTGTTTATTGTTACTATTTTCTATGATTGAGTCGTAGAGGCCTATGCAAGCGCCTCACTGGCAGTCTGTGAGTCACCTTTCCTGAATGCTATCAACCCAACCTTTCTCCGGACACATCACGTGACAATTAGCATGCTATGTGTACCATATCAGTTAACACACATACCGTTGCACACTACATATACATTACATGCATCAAGCCTCTGGTACCACTTTGAGAGATTCAAGATGCCAGCTGTTATGGCATGATGGATAGGCTGGAAAATAGGGTCTCTCTCAGCAGCTTCCAACAATGTAAGTAAGAACTTGATTGTTGGAAATACATGGGAAACTGTGGGAACACATTTGGAAGAAAACTGTTGTTGAGCTTGAGTGGGGTGCTGCATTTAAGGATTAGTAGACAAACTGTGCACTTGGGTGAATGTTCGTACACTGAGTATTTGATGAAGTAGGTCCAGATTACTCCACTCATCGGTGGTGAGCTTGTAGTTGATGTATTTCTTCTTCTGTAGCTTCGGGACTTGTGCACAATCTTTGGTGAGCTGAATGAACTTCATGATGCCCTATGTGATGGTTATGACAAGGGGAATAGGACAGTGCTGGGATGAATACGGATACCAATTGCAACAAGAATGTGTGCTTGAGTAAATCATACATCGAGGACCAGCATGTCCAGGTGTACTTTATGAGTTCGAGATGGGGCACTTTTTCCTCGACACAACACTTGAAGAAGAAGGTTCTCGCCTGTGGGGAAAGTCGAACCTGAGTTCTATCAGCTTTCGCTCTTATCAATCAGAGTGGTTGCACACTTGATTTATGAGGGCCCATAATTTTCCAAGGGAGTCACCAGGTGCATATGAAGTCTCTGAGTCATTGTCTTCCACGCCACCCGTTGCTAGATCACTGTCTGCCTGTAAGTCACCGATTGGGATTTCCAACTCCATTGTTCAGCCATCTCAAGTGAATGCTTCAACAATGTGCTTGGCTGCGAGGTGCACAATATGTGCAAGGCACCTGTGCAGCGTCAACAGTTGTTCCGAAATTCTGAGTGCCAGAGTGCCAGCCCACATACCTCACACATTGATCCAATGCTTTCCACTCGTGTTCAATCATGTCCAACTTACCTTCCTTCAAGATGTGTCATCATCTTGTCGTTGGAGGTGACATTGTCTGAAGTAATCCAACCAATCTACCCCCAGGCCCAACTCAATCGAATTAAAGCTTTGTTAGGATGGGACACCTACCTTGTTCGTCAACCCCGCCACCATGAGGATCTCCATTACCATGTTCACAAGGTTTTCACCACTGTGGTTACCTTTAACCTCTTAAAACGCAAGCAGCAATGTATGAAGTCTCCATTCAGTAGGAGATTCCTGGGTGCTATGGACCCAGTGTACAGTAACTCCAAGGTACAGGTCACAGGCTAATGACGACCAGCCATCCAATGTCACTGACACTTCTCCAGGTATGCTCTAGTATGGATATGTGAGCTTGAGTGCTAGGGGAAATTGTAAACCATGCTCACTGCAAAGAGGTCATCCAAGATATCCTTGACCTTGAGGGGCCTTTTTCATGGACAGCCTTGGCAATGCTTGTGCAGTGGGGGATATCACTGTCCTTGGTATCAGGACATTGAAACATAGGCAGTCAACAGAATACTGGACAGTCCATGAGGGAAAAGGCCTGTGTCACGAGTTGAGTACATTGAGTCATTGTCACATATATGGCCTTTTTGCTCACTTGGTCGTTGACCACCACCACCAATTCAACGATGTGTTCCCTCAGCCCCTCCTTTGTCCACTGTGGCACTTTGATTGTGGACCATCCTTCCAGTGTTCCTTGCTCCTGGGATTTTGTTCCTGGTGTTACTTCTCTCATGGCACTCATGACTCAGTCATTCAGCTTGACGTCTTTGCGTTGGCATCTGGTCAAGTACGACTCTCTGTGAGTGTTCCTACCTCTTTGATGCATGACTTTACCTAATGATATGCATATGGCATGTCGAAACATTTCCTGTCAGCCATATCTTGCACAACCGACACCATTGTGCATCCCTGTTACTTTGAGGATGTTTGCCATCCCTGAATATCCCTATTAGGTGAGCAAGTTTTATATTCCCCCCAGTACTTGAGTGTAGTTTGGTTTTTTTAAAACTCTGTACGCATTCTAAGGTGAGTTGGAGCGCTCCAGGGAGAAAGTTCACTTACTTTTGCATCATTTGTAGCCATTTTGTCCAGCTGCGAGTACTGCCATTCATCACTGGCATCTGACACTTCTCCCTTCGCATCCGACACATTGTTCTCCCCCATTGACGCATTACCCAAATCATCCAAATTAGAGGTTTTATTGACACAACTGTCTTGAGATTCCTCAGATGCACGTGAAAATAAATGACTTTTCGATGTTTTGCAGGGTTCCTCAATGAGGCTGACATCTTCAGCATTTAGTTTGTTTTTGTTTTTCCTTTTTTTGGGTGGTTGTACATTGTCTTCAGTCTCTGAGGTGAGTGCAAGTGCGCTTCTTTTTTTCTTCACTGACTGTGTGCCACCATTGATGAGTGCCTCCGTGGCCTTTGCTGTGGGTTTACGAATGTGTTTGATCCATCAGCCATCTGACTCTGTGGCACTGCCCACTGGTATGTCATCTGTGGAGTGCTGGCCCGTTGCGGTGATGCCAAACGCACTCAAAGTGGTTTGGGTAGGAGGACCACTAGGTTGCTGAGATGGGGCGCTCTTGCCTAATCAAGGTGAGTTTGAGAAGCGCATTTGATGAAGCATTGCTTACAATTGGATACTGGGGTAATGTCATCTGGGTCATTGGGCCAATCCATCTCATGTGCCTCCTTGAGGCCACTGTTTGGGGTACACATGTCCCCATATGGTTTCGTTGGATCCATGGAGGTATATGTTGAACTTCTAGCTGTGGTCTCAGTTGAACTTGGGTGAACTTAGAACTCCGCCCCAGGGAGAGGTGTGCCTTCAATCCACAGCCAGGACCATCAGGCTCACGGTTTCTTGCAAGGTTGGTGGATAGCAACATTGGAAACCTCCGTGTCTGAATACTCACCTACACCGATACCGAACATCTCTCAGCTGCTACAAGGTGTCTTCTGACAGCCTCAGCAAAGGTATGCTAACACAGCCTTCATGGACCGTGCCCAAACCTGACCATGATGCAGCGCAACAACTCGCTTCCTGATCATGCCTTCCATCCTAACACTACCCTTCAGTCTTACCACCTCCACACCCAAGCACAGTCTGCCGATGCCAACACCAACACCAACACTGAATGTCTTTTGGACTTCTATGGAGGTGCCTTCCATCAGCCCCAGTAAAGGTATGTTCTGCCCAACTTCCATGGACCATGCCTGGACCTGACCACTTGAAAACAGCACACTACAGCACAACAACTCATTTCCTGATCACGCCCAATGCCCGATGCCACCCCCAACGTCCCCTGAGGCCCAAGCTACTACGGAGGTGCCACCTTTTGACAGCTTCAGCTAGTGTTTTAAGGTCCAGTCCTATGGACCGGAAAAAGACTGGGAACCCAACTGGACCGGACCAATGTGCAACCAGACCACCAGTTGCAGTTGCACAACTTTTGGGCCCAAGCCCGGTTGCAGTTGCTTATTTTGGTGAGCATTCCTCAACTGAGTAAAGACTGGTCTTTACAGCAACCAACTTCAAAAGTTTAGATTATATTAATAGCTATGTATCTACTACAATGTACTGTAAAACTAGTTACAAGCCTCTACAATACCTACAGTTGCAGTGCCTGCCATCGTCCAAGTCACAATACCACTGTCGTCAGTGATGGTCGTTGATGTGTTTTCATTGTTGCAGTCATTGCACTGCTGTTGTGTTGAGGCACTGCGTCGATGCTGTGGCCTCGCAGCATGGCATCAACGCCGTGGTGTCGAGGCACTGTATCGATGCTGTGGCCTCGCAGCATGGCATCGATGCTGTGGCCTCGCAGCATGGCGTCGATGCTGTGGCCTCGCAGCATGGCGTCGACGCCATGGTGTTGAGGCACTGTGTCGACGCTGTGGCCTTGCAGTGTGGTGTTGACGCTGTGGTGTTGAGGCACTGCATCGACGCCATGGTCTCACGGCACAGTGTTGACGCCGTGGTGTTGAGGCACTGCGTTGACACCATGGTCTCACAGTGCAGCGTCGACATCAAGGCCTCACAGTGTGGCATCGATGTCGTGGTGTTGCAGCGCGGCATTGACACTGTAGTGTTGCAGCACTGCATCGACGCCATGGTCTCATGGCGCTGCATTAATGTCGTGCTCTCGTGGCGCAGTGCAGCGTCGACACCATGGTGTTGCAGCACGCTGTCAACACCATGGCCTCGCAGTGTGGCGTCGATGTTGTGGTATCATGGTGCGCCATCGATGCCGTGGTCTTGCGGAGTGGCATTGACACCGTGGTGTCACGGCACCATGTTGGTGTCGTGATGATGCGGTACCATATCAATGTCATGGCGTTGTGGACCGTGGTGCCCAAGGTGGTGCCGTGTTGGTGTTGCGGTATTGCAACACGTCGTAGCATTTTGGCATCATGGCTGAATCGTGGCCATTCTTGTGCTGTAATGAGGTGGAGGTGCGATGAGAACATGATTAAGACCTAGAAAAGAAACACTGTGTTTAGTTACTAGAAGGATAAAGAAAGAGCACTTAGCTTGAGTGCCCTGGGCCAAAGCAGAGCAGCCGATGAGCAGTTGCCTTGGACTGTTGGATTGTTGAAGCGACTATGGTGGTAAGTTAGTATCACAAGTGTTGACACGTTACAAGTGTCACAGGGTTTAGGTTGCTGGACCGGACTCGGATGTTGCTGCCGCTGCTGCAACATGCCACGCATCATCGATGCTTCATCAGCTGCATCATTGTTCTGGCTCAAGAAGCTAAGTCATCTTGTTTATTATTTTATCTATTATTGTAACTAACTACAATCTTCTTCTTTTTCTTTATAGGTTTCAAACAGGTTCATTGGGCACCTACACCGCACCATGCCCACAAGTCACAACACAGACAAAGTGCCAGGCCCACGACACCGACACAGTGCCATGACTTCAAGACACCTACTGTTGGATAAGCAATCTGTCATGGTTGATATGATTGTGAAACCAACACCCTGTACTCAGGGCCATATAGCTCAGTGGTTTAGAGCACCCAGTATATATCTGGGAGGTCCTGGGTTCAAACCCCAGTCTAGTCATTTTCTTGTGTGGACCCACATTTTCCCCTTTGGGACATGTTCCCCTTTGGGCTATTTCCCCATTGGGCTGTTCCCCATTGGGCCATTGAGGTCCCACGAATTCAACACCTACATGGTGCTGTACCCCTATGACACCAACGTGGTGCCAGGCCCCCACGACCAGTGTGGCACCGCGCCCTTGAGTCATGACACCGACATTGTGCCAGGCTGCCCACACAGTGCCGCAAGGCCCACAACTCCACAACAGCAACACAGTGCTGCACCATGGCGATGACGACAACAAGCACAACAATGGTGATGACAACAACAAGCGTGACAATGGTGGTGGCAGTGGCGGCAGGCCTCCCACAGACAGTAGATAGATTAGATTTAGTGTACAATGTAACTAGTGCTAGTACTCATAGCTATGAAATCAAAAATACACTGTTAGGCTGTGGTTGCAACCAGTTGAAGACCAGTCCTAGTGAATCTGGAGCCCCAATATAGACCAGTCCTAGAGGGACCGCAGTCTTGGTCCGGTTGCCCCCCAAATAGGAAAAATCCCGGTTGCCTGATTGGTGGCCAAAAGACTGGACTGGACTGGACTTTAAAACACTAGCTTCAGCAAAGGTACACTGTCTGAATAACCTTCATAGACCATGCCTGAACCTAACAGCTTGAAAATAGCATAATATGGCACAACAACTCACTCCCTGACATGCCCCAGCAGCCCTATGCCTGGTGTGCCACCCTCCAATCTTGCGACCTCTATACCCCACCCACTGACAGCAACACTGACAGTAACATGAGTTCACCACAGCCGCATTCATCATCGTGGCCAGTCTATGTGACACTACTGTTATGTCTTTGATTAGATCTGTAATAGTATCACTACCATTATGATTTGTCTATTGCTATTACTACCATTGTGAATGATGACAATAATTCGTTCAAGAAATGTAGGCTCAAGTGTAAGGTTCAGGTGTGGTTCAGTCCAGACCAGGTTCATGTCAACCTCAGTCAATGGCGAACCCCAAACCAGACAGTCTAGCAGAGTGGCGAACCAGACCTGAACTTGCACTGGACCTTGGGTGCGGTCCTGTGCGGTTTGGGTCCAAACCCCAATCTGGACCAGACCATGGCATCCCTACACTGATGTGGCGCCACACCCCCACAACACCAATGCAGCATTGTGCCCCCACCTGGGGTGCCATGCCCCCACAACAACAATGTGGTGCCATGCTTCCATGACACTGACACAGTGTCCTACTGATGATGCTATGGACTTGCCATACTAGTAGCTTAGTATTGTGACTACTGTATATCATTAAACATATTTTATAAAATTGAGTGCATGGCCTGTGAATTGAAGTTCAAAAGACCAGTCCTAGACCAGTCCCAACCAGTTCTGGCCCAGTCCCTTGAAATAGGGCAATGACACCAGACCATGGACCAGCAATACCCAATGGGGGCTGTAACCAGGACCAAAGGTCCTATTGGACTGGTTACAGTCTGGTCCAGTCCCAGTCCTAGTCTGGTCATTGTGACTGGACCTCAAAGCACTAATTGAGACATAAGTTTTAATAGCATGGTCTCTAGGAAAGCAGTATGAGTATGCCCCATTAACATGGAAAGGAATTTGAATTGTTCAGAGGAGGGGGCTTCCACAAACTTGGGTTCTTGACCGTTTCACTTTGTTTGGAAAGATGTACACATTTGAGACATTGGTTCACTGCTGCAAATGAAACAACATTTCTTCATATCTGCAAACATTGAGTCAATGGATAAGCTACTGACCCCATTGACCTGCTCAGATTAGGGCTAAACATGAGTGCACCCTTGAGTGACCTGCACCCTTGCTCATGAGTATTTTGCATCAGTGAAGTGATACCTGGATCCTTATGAGTATTGACTCATGAGTACCAAATACTCATGAGTACTCACAGACCCATAAGTACTTGTAAGTACCTGCAAGTACTTGTGAGGATGAAGCAGAAAAGTAACAGAAATCATAATATAATCAACCAATATATCAGTAACCCTCAGACTTGCACAAGTACTTGTAGGACCTGTCACAAATACTTGTGCAAGTACTCATAGTTTATGTTGAAATCAATACCTGCACCCTTGGAAAACCCTTGACTCATGAGTACTTGTAACTTATGAGTGCAACCCTTGTGAGTATTCCCACAAGTAAACCCTGTTGATAAGTGACCCATGTGCACTTAGTGGCTTGAATGGACACACAGATAATGGACTGCTTTAGATTAGATATACAGGACATGTAGATTAGATTATTATGATCTTTACAATCTTGGACTTCTTGTATTCCCTTATCTATGACATCACATGTACATGACATCATGGACTTCTCTAGACCATCCTTGTACTATTGTCTTTGTACTTCCCTTTGTTTTCTTATCTTTATTGTGATGTCACTATGATATCATAGTCTGGACTTCTATTGTTCTTACGCCTTGTTCTCCCAGAACAGCACATTCCTTTGTCTGTATGTAGAACAACGCACCTTATATTTACTATGACCTGTGTTACTAGCATCACCCTCTGTAGCAGTATAAGTAGAGTACCATGTACACTCTGGCACCACACCAGTTCTCATCTGTTGTGTGCCAGACACCCCTATCTGCTTCACTGCAAGTTTACTCTGTTGCTACTTCAAGTCACCCTTCATATCTCACCAGAGTCTCCCTTGTCACTGTGAGTATGATCTCTATGTGTACTGTTCATCAAACCCATAGCCACCCATGAGTTCCCTTCCTCTGGTACCCTTGCGTTCCATACTGCTGTACCATGTCATGATTATGGCAATTCATACATGGATGAGACTCAGGGAGTGCACCCACCCAGTAAGAGCAACTCTCCAATTCTGTCAGTCAGTTCTGACAACTGTCACTTGTGAACTGCCTTCCATCTTCTGCTAGCAAACTGAGGTACCTGTCCCAATGTGGTGGCTAGGGCCTAGGCAACCATCATCTGCACTCATTGCAGAAGACCCTGAAACACAGGCTAAGGTGTGCTCAGGTGCTGTGCACCAATAGGAATGGCACAGCACTCATTCAGCACTGCTGCTAGCCCACTACTGTCACAGTGTGTGTGGTCTACTGCCCAATCTTGGTTCCTACTTTCCTTTCACCTGCTGTGTCTTTTCTGTCATTCACATGGGCATTTGTAAGGACTTTTGGGCATGGACACATGTTCATGAGGGTGGACTAAGGTATGTCATGTAACTCAATGTAATACCAATACTCACTAGTTCCTACTTCATTAGATTTGATATCAATACTTTGGTGTCTCAAAGTGTCCCTTAATGTGTGCTACTATACTGTTGATTCATCCAAACCAGCAGTTCACTATACTACCTGCAATGTTTTTATACTGGATGAATAATGATTCATGGATGCTGTTTTTTCCATGTGGTTGTTCCTGGTTGTGCTGATCCCACTTGCCCAATCCACACATCATGACACTGAATTTTACTTTGACCTGCATGAACAATTCACTTCCATTGCTGACATTTGGACTCACAATGACCAGAAGCTGTTATAGTATCTCAGTGAGTGGCTGATGCAATGCATGTGGTCTGGTATTTGTGCATGAAGGAAGTCTCACTAAATACATATGCAGCAATTGCACTGCCACTCACACATGCTCTTAAGGTCACTGGAAGCGCAGCATTTCAAATTTGTTGAAACTTCATCACTCATGGAATCATCAAAAGTGGTCAGCAGAGGAAGCACATATTGGTGAATCTCCAAGTCATATGAAGAACAAGCAGACTGACTTCACCCATCACAGGAATATGGTATGTGTTTTGATTTGTGCATGAATTCTATCCTCATATGTTGTCCAGGATGTCACACCTGACAATGCTGACATGGATCCACTTCTCAACAAGCACCAGCATTGGCCAACCTGAAAGGTTAGGGAAATGGCCCCAGTTGATCTCCCTGAGGGTCCAGGACAGCTGAACTCTTCAAATACTACCAGCAACATCAGACCCATATCACCTGAGAATACCACCAGTCCTGCCACTGTGATACACACAAGCCCAAACCAATTTGCCCTTGTATGGGAATACCAACAATATCCAACATTAGTCCCTGATTCCCTGGTCTCATGGCACTCATTCATTGCCAACTCCACTATGCCTCCCAAAAAGCAGAGGGAGGCCCTTGATATTATCTACCCATATTCAAACCTCAGCTCATTCCTATTCAATTTCACATGGAGGTGAATGTGAAAAACAAGGAAGGAAAAAGATATTTGAGAGAAATCAGTGCCAGATGGCCATAGGCAGTGCTTATGTTGACTGGATGACCCATCTAATTGCTTTGTATATGTAAATGCTGTTGATAAGTGACCTGTGTGCACTTAGCAGCTTGCATGGACACGCAGATAACGGACTGCTTTAGATAAGATATATTGGACTTATGTAGATTAGATTATTATGATCTGTACAATCTCGGACTTTCTTATCTATGACATCACTGTACAATGACATCATGGACTCCTCTGGACTCCTATTGTATTTCGTCCTTGTACTCATTCCCTTTGTTCTATCTTTATTGTGATGTCACTATGATATCATAGTCTAGTCTTTCCTTGTTCTTTATGCCTTTGTTCTCCATTCACACACTCCTTTGTGTCCCTCTGTAGAACAATGCTCCTTGTATTCTGTGACTCTGTGTTACATGTATTGTATTAGTGTCACTCCTCTGTACAGTATAGGTAGAGTACCATGTACACTCTGGCACCACACCAGTTCCTCATCTGTTGTGTGCCAGGTATGTCTCCTTCTCTGTAATAACACCAGTTCCTCATCTGTTGTGTGCCAGACACTCTCATCTGCTTCACTGCAAGTTCACTCTGTTGCTGCTTCAAGTCACCCTTCATATCTCACCACAGTCTCCTTTGTCACTGTGAGTATGATCTCTACATGTACTGTTCATCAAATGCAGTGTCTGAATCTACTTACCCTCTAAGTTGTTGATTTATGTTAAGAAAGGAAAAGGACAAGGAATAAAGAAAACTAAGATGAGTTTGCTACTGAGTTTGCTACTGATTTGTGAGAGGAGAATGGCTGCAATAAAGTGTGGGGACTTCCATTTCTCATGAGACTTGGGCTGTGACTGTTTGTGATTGCACCTTGAGTCAAGATTCACACCAAATAGAATGGGAGTGCAAAGGTCATCCCATGTTACAAATTCACCCCTTTCTGGACCTTCTTTCTTTCCATTTTCTCATTGCGCCTTCACTGTGTTGATAAGTGACCCGCGCGCACTTAGCGGCTCGTATGGACATGCAGATAACGGACTGCTTTTAGATTAGATATACAGGACATGTAGATTAGATCATTATGATCATTACAATCTCGGACTTATTGTATCCTCTTATCTATGACATCACATGTACATAACATCATGGACTTCTCTAGACCGTCCTTGTACTATTGTCTTTGTACTTCCCTTTGTTTTCTTATCTTTATTGTGATGTCACTATGATATCATAGTCTGGACTCTTATTGTTCCATACGCCTTGTTCTCCAGAACAGTACATTCCTTTTGTCTCCTTGTAGAACAATACGCCTTGTATTTACTGTGACCAGTGTTACTACCGTCACCTCCTGTAGCAGTATAAGTAGAGTACCATGTACGCTCTGGCACCACACCAGTTCTCATCTGTTGTGTGCCAGGTATGTCTCCCTCTGTTGTATAAACACCAGTTCTCATCTGTTGTGTGCCAGACACCCACCTCTGCTTCACTTGCAAGAACTATCTCTGTTGCTGCTTCCAGTCTACCCTGATATCTCACCACAGTCATCTTTGCCACTGTGAGTATCACCTTTATGTACACTGTTCATCAGGTTATGGGCCCTGGTGCCCAAGCCACTCCACTTGGCTGGTCACTGTGTTCTTAGGATCACACACCAGGTCAAGGTCTGTCTGGGGCCTCACCAGCCTTGCCCAAGGCAGTGGACACTGAGGCGTCAGTTGTCACTGCTGAGGAACCTCCTGTACATGTACTGCCCAGTAGTCCTACTTTCACCCCCACTGTTTTCCTAGCCCCTGCGCTATGCGCAAGGAGATTGGATCTGGTAGCCCCTTAATCCATATCCAGGTGTGCATGGCCCACTGGGCTGTGTATTGTGGAGCTTAGTGCCAGCTGTCTCTGGTGCTCCACACTGGGCGCAGGATCTCCTCACCATGGGAGTGTAAAACCTGGTTCAGACTCTGGGGGGTGTTCACCTTATGGTGTTCTGCAACCAGACTCCTGCCTTGTAGCGGCAAAGGGAAAGGATTCAGTGAAGCCACTTGTGGCGATGAGGCAACCAACAGGCCGAGAAGGCTGAGGTAGACAGCCTTGGGCTCTGAAAGACATCATTCCACATCCCCCTGACGCAAACTAGTGAGCCGTGTCCTAGACACATCCTGGCTGGCAGCTGGCTCCTGGTATGGCAAAGGGATCTTCCAACCTGGGCCTAGCCCTTGTATCACTGGCATACCACAGGAGGCAGGACGCGTTAGCGTTCTGGCCTTACAGATTCACAGACAGGAGTGTCTACCCCCATATCTTGCAACTGTTATGAAGCACTATCGCTGACTGCTCCTCGGCGATAGATAAATCATCCCCATGTCTTCCACACACTCTTCTCGTGCTGCCTCGCCCACTGGCGCCACCGGTGCGGCTGCAGGCACAGCAGGGGGCTCACTCCCCCCTTTTCCCACTGGGTCCTCACCCTCCACACGTCTGGGTGCTGCGTATGGCAACTCATTTGGTATGCCCTCTGGCATTCACCTCAGCCGCTTTGACGGGTCCAACTGGAACGAGTGGTCTGGGACCCTGGAGGCCATCCTCACGCTGCATGAAGCTGAGGATGTGTTCACCCTCCAAGTCCCTCCCTCTGGAGTCACCGCTGATGAGTGGGACTCTGTCCAGCGTCGGGCAAAGGCGTACCTCCGCCTCTACCTTAAACCCGACGTTTACTCCCTCGTTGCCGACCCACTTGTCTACCCCACCTTCAAATCAAAGTGGGACAAGCTGAAGGACGTCTATGCTGGTGCTAGCGGCAGCACCACCATATTTAATTTGTGGATCCAACTCACCCAAGCCCGCCTTGACGACTCCGCGCCCATGGCCTCTCAGTTGGCCAAACTCAATGAGCTGCGAGTCGGCCTTTCCAACGCACAGATGGGTGTCACTGACACCCAATTCTGTCTCATTCTACTCCACGCCCTGCCAGCCTCTTATGAGGTCTTGGCATCCACCATCCTCGCCAGTGGCGCCCCCTCCAAGCTCAAGCACGCTGAAATAATTGTGTGCATCGTTTCAGAGGAAGCGTGCCGTACTGGCCCCTCTGGCTCCTCCCTCAACAAGGCTGCCCCCATTAAGCCAAGCAGTGGCCTACGTAAGAAGAGAGACCATTCTCAACTTACCTGCCACTACTGTAACAAAAAGGGGCATATCAAGCCTGACTGCAGGCAGAGGAAGAAGGATGAAGCTGCGGGGAAGTTGAAGGACACTGGCAACAAGGCTGCCAACTCTCATGTATTAGTACCTACCACCGCCTCCATTAAGGAGGTCGATGATGAGCCCACCATTAACTGGGCGGACAATACAGTTGGAGTTGCCTTGTATGCTGCCTCGCGTGTGCGTTGGATGATGGACAGTGGTGCTACACACCACATCACACCACATCGGTCCGATTTCAAGGACTATACCCCGTGCAAAGGTGCTGTGCGCCTTGGGGACAAGTCCACCATCGACCAAGTTGGTGTAGGCTCCGTCGTCTTCACTACGAGCCAGGGCCTTCCAATCACCCTCAGTAATGTGCTACACCTTCCACAGGTGAAGACACGCTTCTTGTCGATGCGTGCCTTAGCACAAAAGGGTGTGGAAGTGGCCTTTGACAGTGGCTCCTTTAAAATATCTGTCAAAAAGCAATGTGTAGCTGTTGGCTACTTGGAGGACAACCTCTACTGGTTGGACGCTTCAAGCATTGGCCTCAATGCTCACGTCAAAAGTGCTGCCACCACACTTGATATCTGGCATCAGTGCATGGGACACATCTCCTCTGCTGCTCTCAAGTCGTACGGTCCCTCTGCCACTACTGGCATGGACATTGACAGCTCTACCACACATACTGCTGTGTGTCGTGGGTGCGAGTTGGGTAAATCTACTCGCCAACCTTTCTCTGCGTCCTCCACCAAAAGGACAACCCGCATCTTTGAGATTGTACACAGTGACCTCGCCGGTCCAATGCAAACTCAGTCCCTACAAGGCTCCGTGTACACCGCCACCTTCATAGACGACCACTCCAAGCATGCAGTGGTGTACTTTATTAAGTCGAAGGATCAGTTTGTGAAGGCGCTGCAGATGTATTTGGCCTGGGGTGAAACCCAGACGTCCCATAAACTGCGCGCACTCCACTCTGACCGCGGAGGCGAGTACATGGCGAGCCAAGTACAGGACATTCTCAAGCAGAAAGGGATAGAGCATCACCTTACGATGCCAGGATCACCACAGTCGAACGGGAAAGCCGAGCGGTTTAACCGCACCATTACGGATAAGGCAATGGCCATGCTACACACAGCAGGCATGTCTAAAGGCTTCTGGGAGCATGCTATGAGCACTGCGGTACACATCTATAACCGCTCTCCCACCCGTACGCTCAAGTGGCGCACACCCTATGAGCTCTGGTACTCTGGCAAGGTACCAGATGTCTCACACTTGCGCATCTTTGGATGCAAGGGGTACATGCACGTACCCGCTGATAAGCGTTGCAAATTGGATGCGAAGGCCATTGAGGTCACGCTTATTGGGTTTGAGCCCGAATCAAAGGGCTATAAGCTCTGGGACCGCCAAACCCGCTCTGTCTGTTTGTCCAGGGATGTGACATTCGACGAGAGTAGCTTCCCGTCCCTTCAGGGTGCTGAGACACACCCACCACCTTCTCAAGTGGCCTCACCACCACTACCTACACCAGTAATTGCCGTACCTAGCACGTCGGCGTTACCACCACAGCGAGCACCCTCCCCTACACACTCTGACAGTAGTGAGGAGGATGTCGAAGACATTTTAGACCCCACACAAGAGCGCCCACACACGCCACCACCACCTGCCCCACCCACTCTTCCTGTCACACCTAAGCGTGAACAGCCCCCTCTGACTTCTCCACCACCGCGTCAAAGTGCAACGCGCATTATGCGCAATGTCCCTCCTCCCTCACCAGATATGCCTGGTGGCTTTGAGGATCGCGCACAGCGTAGTCAACTGTTGCGTGAAATGGACAATGCACCTAGACGCTCTGCCCGTGCACCAGTGCCCAATCCCCGCTATTTCACAGCGGATAATGTGGCCACACGTGGTAGACGGTTGGGGTTTGCAGAGCTGCTGGCTGCAGCTTATGTTGGAAGAGATCCTGCATCCTATGCAGAGGCCATGCGGTCTGTGGATGCAAGTGAGTGGACAACGGCGTGTCAGTATGAGATGGATGCGCTCGCCAAGAATGGCACATGGGAGTTAGTAGATCTCCCGCCTAATCGCAAGGCAGTAAAATCCAAATGGGTCTTCAAGCTCAAAGCGGATGGCCGCTACAGAGCTCGCTTGGTGGCTAAGGGGTTTACACAAATCCCTGGCATAGATTTTGATGAAACCTTCTCTCCCGTCGCACAATTCGAGTCGCTGAGATTACTTCTGGCGTTGGCCGCGCTGGAGGACTGGCACATCCATCAGATGGATGTCAAGTCTGCGTTCCTCAATGGCGTGCTTGACGAGGAGATTTACATGGAGCAACCACAAGGGTTCATCACCACTGGTGCAGAGACGAAGGTGTGTCGCCTAGTCAAGGCGATATATGGTCTCAAACAAGCCTCCCGTGCATGGAACTTGCAATTCCATGGAGTGCTACTTGCACTCGGCTTTAAGCGGACGTTTGCCAATGCCGGCGTATATGTGTTGCCTCAACGAGAGGGGGATGGACCACTCTTCGTTATCGTTTACGTTGACGACATCACAATTCTGGGTGCTTCTCTGGAGAGAATCAAGCGTCTCAAGTCAGATCTTTCTGAGCGCTATGAGATGACAGATCTCGGGGAGATAGAGTCATATCTTGGTATGCGCATTGTGCGCGACCGCTCCCTTAGACGCATCGAAATAGACCAGTCTGGCTATGTCAAGGATGTCCTTGAACGCTTTGGCATGACCGATGCCACACCACACTCCACACCCTTACCCGCTGGTGCTGACGAGCACCTTCATAAATATATGGGTCAGGCTACTGCCTCTGACATTACGCACTACCAGTCACTCATTGGTAGTCTGCTGTACGTTCAGATTGGTACTAGACCAGACATTTCCTTCGCTGTGTCACGTCTGGCGCAATATGCAGCGAATCCTTCCCCCCAACATCTGCGACTTGCGCAATATGTCCTGGCTTACCTAGTAGGCACTGTGGATATGCGGATAGTCTATGATGGCGCCAGTGGAGACGGCCTTGTTGGCTACTCTGATTCCTCCCTGGGAGACCAGGTTGATGACAGACACTCCACCTCGGGTTATGTGTTCCTTTTAGCCAATGGTGCAATAAGCTGGTCCTCGCGAAAGCAAAAGACAGTGGCCCAAAACACTACAGAGGCGGAATACATGGCCATGACCGATGCGGCCAACCAAGCTGCTTGGTATCAGAGCTTCCTTTTGGAACTCGGGTACGAGGTCGACAACCCCATCCCACTGCATGGTGACAATAAGGGTGCCATTGACTTGGCCTTGAACCCTGTCACTGGGAGGCGATCAAAGCACATTGCCATTAGGCATCATGTCATTAGGGAGTACATTGAAAAGAGGACCATCACTCTTATTAGAACCCCTACTCTGGAAATGGTTGCAGACGGCTTTACCAAGTCGCTCGCGCGCACCCTGCTCCAACAACACAATGTAGACATGGGCTTGTGCTAATCCTAGATTGCTGATCACGGGGAGATGTTGATAAGTGACCCGCACGCACTTAGCGGCTCGTATGGACACGCAGATAACGGACTGCTTTTAGATTAGATATACAGGACATGTAGATTAGATCATTATGATCATTACAATCTCGGACTTATTGTATCCTCTTATCTATGACATCACATGTACATAACATCATGGACTTCTCTAGACCGTCCTTGTACTATTGTCTTTGTACTTCCCTTTGTTTTCTTATCTTTATTGTGATGTCACTATGATATCATAGTCTGGACTCTTATTGTTCCATACGCCTTGTTCTCCAGAACAGTACATTCCTTTTGTCTCCTTGTAGAACAATACGCCTTGTATTTACTGTGACCAGTGTTACTACCGTCACCTCCTGTAGCAGTATAAGTAGAGTACCATGTACGCTCTGGCACCACACCAGTTCTCATCTGTTGTGTGCCAGGTATGTCTCCCTCTGTTGTATAAACACCAGTTCTCATCTGTTGTGTGCCAGACACCCACCTCTGCTTCACTTGCAAGAACTATCTCTGTTGCTGCTTCCAGTCTACCCTGATATCTCACCACAGTCATCTTTGCCACTGTGAGTATCACCTTTATGTACACTGTTCATCACACTGTTCTTTTATGATACGATCCGGTTTGATCCACTTTCCAGGTTCTAGCTTGCACCCACCATATGACCATTCCGATGCCCCATGGCGCAACTTCCAGAACCCACTGACAACTTCTGATGCACACATCATCCTGTGGGATTCCATTGTTCCATGTATGGAGTCTCCCTTTGTTAGCTCTCTAGGGCCTGTACCCTAGGATCACGCCATGTGTTTGTAGTTTACAAACACCTTGTACTAGTATATAAGTCATGCCCTACCTAGCTTGTATGGTAGACTTGACTTCTTGTGTAATACCACATTGTCTTCACCTCATAAATGTCGTTCGACTCACCTCTACACTTGAGTCCCCATCTTCGCTCGCCTCTACACTTGAGCCTTGTCTTCCGCTATTACCCTTGTGTCCCAGGGAGACCAAGTGGTACTTGTTCATCACTGAACTGAGTCCTAACTGACTCATACACTTCTGATCCTCTTGACTTATGAGTACCCATTGTACACAACGCCCCTGTGGTGGTGTTACATCCCAAGTGTGATCAACAATGTAGAAGGATTGGTAAGGGCTTGCAATGTGCTCGTTGAGGTAGAGGTATATGTGGTGACAGATGGCATCCAATGGATATACAGTAGATATTCTCATAATGCATAGCCCTTGTTCCAGCCTCCCACTGTGCATAATGGGATATTATCCATGACTACATCTGTGACATTCATAACACATATGACAAATTGTGACCTTATTGATTTTTTTTTTGCCCAAGCCTAAGTATTGCTGGTGCCCCAAGCTCTTTTAAAGTGCCTAAGATATGATAGAATTGGTAGAAGCAGTCCAAAAACAGCCCAATGTGACCTGAAGTAAACTTCAATTGTGTCCTTGATTTGTCTGCTTGATCCTCAGCATTTATTTGGGCCTTATGTCAGCATTTTAAACTCAATGTATGGGTGACTTTGGAGGCTATTCTGGAATTTCCAGTGCATTTTCAGCCACAAATTACTAAATTAGGTAGATATGATAATGCATAACCCTTAAATCCATCATGCATTATTTGAAATGAGATTGCATGCATAAATCCCTATGTCCCACATTGGTTCCAGCACTAAGCCATGCATTATTGGAGGTTATGCATGATTAGGTCATGCATTATGAGAATATCTACTGTACATTCAATGCTGGAAAAGCACCCAAGAAGCACCTCTTGGTGTGCTGGTCCAGAATATCTTCCTTTGGGACTAGAGGGCCATCAAGGGTTAGCTGACTTTTCACCTGCATGGTTTCAACAAGGGCATGAAGTGAGCTGTTTAACCATGTAATATTTTATTGTTTGCCAGCTGATTTCAGTTGAGACTGCAAGAATTCCCACAGGTCAGCACATGTTATGATTTTGCCTTCCTACGTGACCCTTCTGATTTCTATTACACCTTGGTTGTGCTTTTACAATATGATCTGGTTCATTATGCTTCCTGGCTTCTAGCTTGCACCCACTGTATGACCATTCTGACGCCCTGTGGTGCAACTTTCAGAGTCCACTGATGTCTTCTGAGGCACACATCGTCCTGTGGGATTCCCTTGTTCCATATATGTGATCTCCCTTTGTTAGCTCTCTAGGGCCTGTACCCTAGGATCGTGCCTTATGTTTGTCATTGACAAACATCCTGTATTCATATATAAGTCCAGTATTACCTAGCTTGTATGGTAGACTTGACTTCTTGTGTAATACCACACATCTTAGCCTCACAAATGCCCCTTGACTTGCCTTCACGCCTGAGTCTCCCTTTTTGCTTGCACCTGCGCTTGAGCCCTGATCCATCCTCTATTGTCCTTGCATCCCTGGGAGACCAAGTGACACTTGTGCACCATTGAACTGAGTCCTAACCGACTTGCACCTCTCTGATCCTGTTTGACTTACAAAGCACATGTTGTGCTTAACACCCCTGTGGTGGCGTTACAGCACATCTTTGAAAAAGCCAGCTGCCTTGGAGTGGCTAGATCATGCCACTGAATCGAATTCAACAATGAGTGTGACACTGGCTGTCATTCATCTAGAGCTTTATGATGCCAGTTGGGATACCCTCAAAGTGCTAAGAGGCCATTCTGAGATCCAGCCTCAGGTGTAACGCCACCACAGGGGCGTCAAGTACAATGTGTACTTCATAAGTCAATGGGATCAGAAGAGCGTGAGTCCGTTAAGACTCAGTTCAGTAATGAACAAGTACCACTAGGCCTCCCAGGGACACTAGGGTAGTAGCAGAAGATAGGGCTCAAGTGTAGAGGTGAGTGAAATCGGGGACTCAAGTGCAAGGGCGAGTCAAGCAAGGTTCGTGAGGCAAAGACGATGTGGTATTACACAAGAAGTCAAGTCTACCATACAAGCTAGGTAGTACATGCCTTATATAGTAGTACAGGGTGTTTGTCGAAGACAAACACAAGGCGCGATCATGAGTCAACAGTCTCAAATTGTAAACAACAGGAATGCTCGTATCGTACATCAGAATTCTGTGGAACCGTACAGTCATCGGATCAGCTCGGAAATACAGGGTTGTTTTTGATGGCGCAAACTCCCGACTATAACGAGTCGTGCGCAAGTGGAATCGAAGCAAACGGACAGGCGCACGAGATATGAGAAGCCCGCAGAAACCGTGTATCGTACAAGGGAGAAGAGAAATTGTAACATTACCCCCCCATCAGACTCGGAGTCGCCACGACTTCAACTAGTCACTGGTGTATGCATAGTCCTCCTCGGCTGGTACGTTAGAAGGTATAGGGGAGGGAGTGCAAGGGCATGTGTGACAACGAAGGAACATGAAGCGTCCACGCTCACCGCAATCCCAGCACTGCTCGTACATGGGGCATTTGATCTCTTTGTGCCTTGCGTCATGACGCAGACATTTGCCACACCACCTAGGGTGGCTATCTGGGTCGACATAGGGGGGGGTCATAGGAGAGAGCCTGCGAATTAGGCAGACGTCCGTCCTGTGGACACGACTACCGCACCATGCACATGGCTCTCGCTCTTGCCGTTGCGGGCACTGAGCCACCAGGTGGGTGGTGGACTTGCACTGAAAGCACTTGCGTTGCCGCTGACGGCCTTCTCCCTGAAGGCGCGGCATCTTGCAAGGCCCTCCAGGTGGTGGGGAAAGGGGGGTGGCCTCAGGCATGCCTTGTGGGCGCACGGGCTTCGCATGAAGCTCTGCGTATTTGTCGGCGATGAGTGGGATGGCTCGGGCATATTGAAGCCGCTTGCGGACCCCCGAGAGATCCATATCAAGCGAGAATTCATCTCGTGTAAGCTCTGACTGTAGCCTAAGGATGTCTGAGTGTCACACTTTGATAGCGTCGCGATGCATGAGGCACTCTTGTAGTCGTGAGACTTCCGTGTGAAGGCAAGGGTCTCGAAGCTCGATCAGAACTTCGTTCAAGACTATGGTGCAAGGGTCATGGGGATGGAACATATTGAGCTGGTTGTCGGTGATGTACTGCGCCAGTTGACCAGTATACACTGAGTTTAGGAAGACCTGAGAGGCGTAGCATGGGTGGCCCTTGCCCATGGTTCCCACGACCTCCTGGTAGTTGTGTCGGTAATAGATGAAGCGTACCGTCTGCTGTGGATAACCAGCTTCTCCAATGAGGAGTGGGAAGAACGTGGGAGCGTCAGGGTTGTTGGCGAAGAAGGGGAGGCCTGGGTTGACCACATCCTTCATCCTCGTCATTGAGAGGCGCGGGGGCTGGATCTGGTTCTATGACTCGTGTTCTAGGGATAGGCGTGAAGGTGTGGTCGAGCCCAGCAGGGAATGGGGGAATGGGGATATGCACAGCGTTGACGACTGGGGACATGAGCAGGGGTGGCGGAGTCAGAGAGTATAGGGTGACTATATCGTGTACAGCAACGGGTGTGTCGACAGGCAGGGGTGATGTGGGCGTAGGTTGGATGACTGAGACAGCAATAACGGTGGGCGTAGGGAGGCCGGGTGGTAGTACAGGAGTGGGCGGTTCCTCAAACCTGGAGAGGGCCGCTGTGGCTAGAGCAAGGACAGGGAGTGGGGGCGAGCTAGGGATTACCAAGTATGGCGTACTACCATCCACTTCAGATGGGACACCAAGGTCCTGCGATGGTACAGTTAGATTTTCGAGGATGACCTCAACAGGGTGACAAGTGGGGATGGTAGAGACAATGGGAGTGGAAGACATGTGAGTAATGGGGATGAAGGGGAATGGGCGTTGATGGGGCATTATTTATATCTTTCGTCCAGCCCCTTCAGCGGTGGGATTTAGGTGATAGAAGTCGGCAATAAATTCTGACACGTGTTGTACATTCTCGAGCAGTTCCCACGAGCTATCACTTATGGGGAATCCCTTCCACTGGATCAGGAACTGGAGTTTGTGCCCCCTGCCATGCAGTCGCGACTGCAAGATGCACTCCACTTTGAACTCCTCTTCTCTGTTGATAAGGTCAGGTGGGGGTCGCGTGAAGTTTGCGCCATGCAGTTCTGTCTCCTTATACGGGGTAAGGAGGTTGGCGTGGAACACGGGGTGGATTTTCCACGTGGCGGGGAGTTCCAACTCGTAAGAGACGTCCGATAAGACCTTCTTGATGCGGAAGGGTCTGTGACACTTCGGGCTGAGTTTGGCAGTTGGGTAGAAGGTCTGTAGGTTTGTACCTTCTAACCAGACCTGGGCTCCTTCCTGATATGGAACAAAGCGCGTCTTCCCTCGTTTCATCATCAGTTCCTGCGTGTGCTTGATGCAGTCCTGCGCATGTTGCCGCCTGATGACCATTTCTTCAAGGCGCTGTTCGACGGATGGGGATGTCATAGGCTTCGGCGTCCACATGGTATGTGGTTCCCAGCCCATGATGAGGGAGAAAGGGGACTCTTTTGTCATCGCGTTTGGCCAGGCATTGTGTGCGAATTGCATGACTGGCAGCGCCTCTGCCCAGTTGTCTTGTTGTACGTTACTCCAGTGTTGCAGATACTGTTCCAGCCATTGATTCGTGCGTTCAGACTGTCCATCTGTCTGGGGATGGTAGGCAGAGGAGATGTTCTGGCGAATACCAAGGACTTTGCAGAGGTTTTTCATGAATGCAGAGGTAAATCGGGGGTCTCGGTCGGTAATGATCTTTCGGGGAATGCTGTAGTGTGGATATACATGACGAAGGTAGAGTCACACTACTCCTTCTGTGGTTATCAACTCGTGACAGGGGATGAAAATGGCTGCTTTTGAACAGTCGTGGTCCGTGATCGTCAGGATGGAGTCATATCTGTCAGATATTGGGAGTTTTGTGATGAAATCCATGGCTACAACTTCGAACAGTTCGGCATCTAGGTCTGTGGTGATAGGAAAGAGGTGTGGTTTTTGTTGGTGTGTGTTGATCTTGTTGGCTTGGCATGTCGCGCAGCCCTTGACGTAGTCTTCCACATCTTTGCGCATATTGGGCCACCAGTAGTCGCGGCGAAGAAGTTTGTAGGTGTTCGTGATTCCAGGGTGTCCCATGGCAGGAGTATCGTGGAAAAAGGTGATTACCCCCCGTTTAAGATCGTTGTCACCCACAACAACCAGGGCATCGCATTTCCACCAAAGCCCCCCCACCTTCTTCAGGTTATGGGGCTCAACCCAACGCAGCACATCCTTCTCGTCAAGGTTCTGCGAGATTTGGGTCCAGATATCCATGTCGTGCATTGACATCTCTGTGGCTTGGATGAAGCGTTCGGCGGGGAGGACGATGACATCATTATTGTCCCTCTCGTCGACTACATAGTCTGCTCGCCTTGACAGGGCGTCCGCGCGACCGTTCTTGACTCCGGAGACGTGCTTTAATACAAAGTCGTACTCCGATAGTTCCAGGAATTCGCACGCCACTTGGCGACTGATCTTCCGTGGCTCCTTCCAGTACTGAAGGTTGGCATGGTCGGTGTGGATGATAATTTTGTGTGGGGAGCCAACGAGGTACGTTCGCCAGGCTCTTAGTGCTTTTACAACCGCTAGTAGTTCTCGGTCATAGATATCATAGTTGCATTCTGCTGAGCTAAGTGACTCGGAGTGGAATGCGATGGGGTGTAGTTTTTGATCTGGGCCTAGCTGATTCAGCATGGCTCCGATGGCCACGTTCGAGGCATCGACTTCTAGTTCAAATGGTTTTAGGAAATCAGGGAATAGTAACGTGGGCTCACGTCCAATGCACCGTTTGATATTTGTGAAGGCATCTTGTTTGTCTTGCCCCCAGCGCCACAGTGTGTCTTTGCGCATGAGGTTGTGGAGAGGTTGTGCGAGTGAGGAGAATCCTCGGATAAATCGACAGTAGAAGTTACAAAATCCGAGGAACGTGTGCACTTCTCTCAGGGTTTTCGGGGCTTGCCACTCCTGGATGCCCTGAACTTTAACAGGGTCCATGCACAGGTTCCCGTGGCCTATGATCAGCTTCAAGTATTCCACCTCCAGGACTTTGAACTCGCACTTCTCCGGTTTGATATATAAATTGTGTTTTTCACATAGGCGAAGGACCTCGTGGAGGACGGCGCGGTGATGAGGGTAGTCGATGGCAGTTGTGATCAAGATATTGTCCATATAGACGATTACTTCGTTGGTGAGGACAAGAGGTCGGAAGATGGTGTCCATCATTTCTTGGAACATCGAGGGGGAGTTCATAAGGCCAAAGTACATTACCAGGGGTTCAAAGAGCCCCTGGTTGGTCTTGAACGCAGCCTTCCATTCATCCTGGTCTTTGATTCGCAGGTTGTTGTATCCCCATTTAATATTGAGCTTCGAGTAGAGATGTGCTCCACGTATGCGGTCTACTAGCTCAGGGATGAGGGGGAGGGGGTAATGGTTTCGGACGGTAATCTCATTTAACCGTCGATAATCTTGTACGGGGCGCAGCCTACCGTCCTTTTTCTTGATAAAGAAGAACAGCGACGTGTAGGGTGATTTAGATGGGCATATATACCCCTTTTCTAGCTGCTCTGTGAGGAATGTTGTGAGCGCTTCTTGCTCATTTTGTGCGAGGGGGTAGACTTTGCAGTCAAGCGCAGCAGGGGCATTTGGGAGTAGATCGATAGTGTGGTCCCAAATACGCAACAGGGGAAAGCGGTGAGACGCTTCTTCGTTGAATATTTTGCGGTGCCGATGATACTCTTTCAGAACCATTTCTTTGAATGTTTGCTGCTCCTTTTTTGCTGCCTCTCACTGTGCTAACTCTGATGCAGTGGTTGTCTTCTGTAGGAATGTGATTTGGGGCTCACACTCGTCATTCACGAGTTGCTCCCACGCCTCTTCGTCAAGTTCGTACATCTCCAACGCCCAGATGGATGCCTCCATGGGTGTGGCTTCGTCTGACAAATGAAGGCTTGAGATCACGACTGGTTGAAACTCCTCGTTCAACGTCGCGTCTCCCTACTTGATGCTCAGCTCAAATGCCGTAAACCAAGGGTATCCAAGGATAACTTTGTCCCTTCCTAAGTTCGTAACTAGGAAGCGAAGCGTCCTCTCCTCTTTTCCTGTTTTCACGGTGAGGTCTGTGTATTGAGTGATGGTGCCATCCTGATTTTGGGTGCCATCTACATTCCAGATGCAGATAGGGTGGGTGATGTCCCTCATTCCAATCTGGAGTCGTTTAAGAAGTGTGGAGCATATGAAATTGTCTGTTGCTCCCAAGTCTACAAGGACTTGTCGTTCGGCCATTGCATGTGCAGATTTGAACAGAACTGGGATTTGCATGGATTGATATCTGCTAGTGTACATGTTTAAATTTAAAGCTCTAGCCCAGGCTGCCGGGTTCAAGCGTTGAGAAAATCCTCTCTTCCAAACAGTTTTTCGACCATGAGGTCGCATACCTCCTGAGATTGCGCTTTCATCGCTGCGATCTGTACGTCTGCCTGCTCCTCATTCGAAAGGACGTGACTAGCTGATATGGTGATAGTACTGATGGCGGGAGCTGATACATTTGTAGTCGGGGGAGGGGGGAGCGCAGTTCACGAGGGACTGGCGGGTAATGCCATGGTAGTGCTGGTTGCAGCCACACGCATGCCTTTTTGTGGGCAGTTACGCGAGATGTGCCCTTGAGCACAACATCTAAAACATTGTCCCTCCTTCTGAAGCTGGGCTTTGTCGGTGTCGGTAAGGGCCACGTGGCTCGGGCGTGTCCAACATCCATGGCATTCAGGTCGCGTGTTCTATTGAGGGCTTGGACCCACTGCTCTTGGCTAGGGTTTGAAAGTCCAGTTGGGTCCGGTTTTTGACCATATTTGGTCCAACTGCAACCGCAACCGGTTGCCAAAAAAGGAAATTTGTTGCAACCTCAACTGCAACTGCAAAAAACTGCAAGAAAACCAGCTGCAACCAGTTGCAACTTGTCACGGTACGTGAAGTGGACTCTTACTGTACGGTGATGACCCCTAGTAAGACGTAATGTGTCATGGACTTGAGTATCAGTCAGCAGAGTAGTAGTATCACATGCCGATGTGGCATGACTCATTCATAGGACAGCTGTAGTAGGGTTCGAGCTACTTACGCTACTAGTCGTACAGATTCGGGAGGAGCTTTAAAGCTGCCTCGTACATGTATAAATAGTGGCTCGATAAGACCAAGATACGCCATCTTGGTCTTCTTCAATCACCACTTCCTCTCTCTTCTCACGCGTGCCCTCACTTGTCTCCCTCTGAGCAAGTCGTCTTCATCAATCGCCTAGTGACTATAGAAAGTCCTAGTGCTTAGTCATACGTGTCACGTGCCCTAGCAGAGCGCCGTGTACTCGCACACAAGTCATGTGACTTGTACTCAGAGAAATCACTAAGTCGTGAACGTCCTTTCGCAGTCCAAGTCGGACTAACGCCTGTGGTGGCGTAACATTAAGACCAAGATCCCTCACCGTGGCGTTCACAACTCGAGACCAGTGGAGAAACTTTCAGACATACTCCCTTGAATGAAGGGGAGATCGCAACGTACCAACACAATTCCTCGGAGCTGCTAGGTGGAGAGAGTACCAAGGAGAAACAGGCTACTTTGTAGACTTCACATTGGGACCTACCCGATACCAACCAGTTGAGTTCAACTTCAACAACTTGTGTTGGGTGGAGATTACATGGAATCCCATAGACAATTGTTTCGACGTCGTACGACCGGCAGGAAGAAACTACAACTGTGATATTGATGCAAGAGGATTACCCACACGAGAACAGTGGGGACCCATCGACGGACAGCCAGAAGAAGAACCCAGTACATCAGAGCCGAGAACCCCCGCACCATCAGAGACCAGCGGAGATGAAGAAACATCCAACGCTGGTGACGAGTCAGAAATCGAAGAAGTGGTCCAAACAGCTGAGTCCCTTCACATAAACGAACCAGAGACAATCCACGTACAATCCCCCGCAGCAATGGCCACCGCAACTGCAACTCAAGAAGAGCTGGCGTCTGAAGAAGTACAACGTATCACAGAAGAAGCAGAGGCCTACTTACGGCCAATCAACCCCGCCATGGGACACCGCATGACGGCGGACGACGCAGCTATATTCCGCGCTGTAGGTCCCGACTTACCGGACCCACCACCAGGCGCAGGAGCACCGGCACCACCCAGGAGGCCAGGAGGCAATTTCGGCCAAGGGCCACCAAACCCCCCAGGAGGAGGTGGAGGAGGAAGACATCTGCAATTCGGCGGAGGAGGAGGAGGCCATCCATTTGGAGGGGGACCACCACCACCACCGCCACCCAGAGGACCACCTCTGGGACCACCTCATGGAACAGAAAGATTAGCCGGGGAAACCCCAAATGTTTTCAACGGCAACAGAAAAGAGTACGAATCCTTCCTTACTCAATGGCATATTTACTGGGGACAAAATGCAGAGGCGCTGATCATGACCAACATCTATCGACGGTGCTTACTCTTTCTGGGCTTTATCAAAGGGCCCCAAGTAGCCAACTGGACGCTTGGTTTCCTTCAATGGCTCAACAACGAACTGCACCTCGGAAGGAGCAGATATGACGACTTCCTGTGGGACACGCTGACCGCAGGCTTCTCAGACCGCTTCTCTAACATTCTCGAACAAGAGGAAGCACAAGCCACATTAGCAAAGGGGTTTAAAATGGTCGGGGATGACATTGACTTGTACGTTACCAACTTCGAACAGCTAGCACGGAAAGCTGATTACCGCCTGAACGACTGCCAAACTCTGGACCGCTTCACGGCGGGACTGCCCAAGGCACTCTTCACGAAGATCTATGAATTGGACGATCCGCAAACCTTCAACGAATGGAAGGAAGCAGCGATGCGCCGCCAAAAACAATACATCCACCTGCGCGCACAACTCAATCTCACCAATACGCCATCCCGAGGACCCCCACCAATGCGCCAAAATCAACCACGAGGGTACGTGCCACCATGGGCAGCACCACGCTACCCGCCACTGCGATACGATCCAAACGCAATGGACACATCCGCGGACCGAACGCGCGCAAGACTCACAATGGTCGGAGACCCCAACAGGGCACCATACGTCCCTCCATTCCCACCGAGAGGGGGACCCGGACAAGGAAGAGGAGGGGGACAACGCAGAGACATGAGGGAAGTCATCTGCTATAACTGTAACAACCCGGGTCACTTCTCACGGGATTGCACGCGTCCCAGAAAGCCAAGGCAACTGTATCAGCCACGCGCGAGCACAAGTTGAAGTGCCGAAACGGACTACTATAACCAGGAACCCACAACTGTCAGACACGCCGAGGCCACGCCTGAAGAACAAGCCAAGGGATGGATGGATAACATACGAGGGGCTAGTGACGAGGTTAAGGACCTCATATTCAAGGACCTATGGACCCAAGAGGGTTTTCAGGACGCCTAAACCCATCGGCCTGGGTGAGGGCAGTTAATTGTAACTCTGTAATCATGACTCGCTACCGTTCGCTCCGAATTCCAGTCTCGATTCGAACAAGTTACTCCATGGCCGACATTAAAGGGCTCGTTGACTCGGGTGCCACCGACAACTTTATAAGACCTGCGTTCGCCAAATGCATGGGCCTCGGGCTACAAGCCTTAGAGCGACCCAAGAAAATATGGAACATAGATAATACGGAAAACAAAGCTGGGTCCATCACTCACTTCGTTGATCTGGACGTCCGAACCAACGGACTTAACAAAGTTATGAGATTCCTAGTCACGGACATTGGTAACGAAGAATTGGTTCTCGGATATCCCTGGCTCGCCACCTATGAACCCACCATCAGTTGGGCTCATGCCACTATCCACGAAGACGCGCTCCCAGTGGTACTTCGATCAATCAATCCGACAGAACCTCAAACCACGATAGCAAGCGCGGTAACACAAGAGGAAGCGGAAAAGATTGTACAAGAACTTGAAGAAGAATGTCAAATATGAACCACAGCAACAGAGCTAGCCATCGCCGCCAACCAAAGTACCGTCACGACCATAATACCTGAACCATATCAACGATTCGCCAAAATCTTCAGCGAAGAAGCCTCCCACCGATTTCCACCCTCTCAATCATGGGACCACGCTGTAACGTTCCACCGGACGTTCTTCTAGAAGCGCGGATCTAGGCAACAACAGCGACCTAACGATCACAGAGGATGTCGAAGTCACGTACACGTTCAGCTACTAGCTCACAAGTGAGACGTAATAGCGCAGCCCAAAGGATGTGAAAGGCGATGAACACAAGGGCTAGGAGTAGACGATCAAAGGCGATAGACAACCAGCCAATGATGAAGTAGGAAAGGGGAGGCGTAGCGGCGAACAGCCAACTAACGACTAGAGGATAGCGGAAAGGGAAGGGATGCCAGGGATCACTCCACAAGGCCAGCTAAGGACAAACAGGGATGATATTCCAAAGACAAGCAGCGCACAACTGGCAGACAGCCTAGGAGTGGCAGTACAATGGGTGGTATAATCCAAGAAGTCAAGCTTAGGTCTTCAGCGACCATAAGCCCCTCTACTTATACATGTCTGAGGAGCTTTGAAGCTCAGCTCAAACCCTAATACACGGATCCTAGGAATGAGTCACAACGAGTCAGAGATAACAGTCAGCCAATGGCATAAGGCACTCATGGCATGAGTCAGAGATAAGGAATCACGAGTCATACAATCCATCAGAATCAAGGCACAATCGATATGAGTCACAAACACGAGGCGTTCTAGGCCAGTCCAGGCACAGGCTCATCTGGACTCTTCTGGTGCATTCTAGCCAGGTCACGTGCCAGGGTCATGTGACGGGCGGCGCTAAGGTCACGTGCGCTATTCCCAAAACTCCGGGTCTCGTTGGTGAGCGGAACCGGGTTCGTAGTGTGGCGTGGGAGACTTAGCTCTGGTTTCGGTATGTGTAGCCACAAGTCTTCGTATTTCTGCCTGTTCATCGGCATCGTCTTCAGCGGTTCTCCTCCTAATGGTATTCGGGGTCGTTGCATAGGGTGCTCGAGGGACGGTCTGAGGCGAAACCGTAACACACGCGATCGACTTCAAACCAGGGACCCCTGCCAGTATTGACTGTAAGGTCTACCCCATGTCACAGGATGAAGACGGGCAACTTCGCAAATGGCTCGACGAACAAATCAAAATGGGCTATATACGACCCTCGAAGTCACCATACGCATCCTCCTTCTTCTTCATCAAAAAGAAAGACGGTAAACTACGACCTGTACAAGACTATTGAAAGATCAACGCATGTACCATACATAATCAATACCCCCTACCGCTCATGGCAGAGCTCATCAACGACCTTGGCAACGGACATATCTACACCAAACTGGACGTACGATGGGGGTACAACAACATACGAATCAAAGAGGGAGATGAACCCAAAGCCGCGTTCAAAACTAAATACGGACTCTTCGAACCCCTCGTCATGTACTTCGGCCTCACCAACTCACCGGCCACCTTCCAAAATATGATGAACGACATCCTCGGCGACGTCATTCTTTACTACGAATCAAGAGGAACCATCATACGAGTATACATGGACGACATCGGCATAGCCACCACTGAACAAACGGGACTACAAGCCCACATCAAAGCAGTCAGCACAGTACTTCAAGTTGCCCTCGATCACGACCTCTACTTCAAACCGGAGAAGTGCCTCTTTCACCAACCGCGAATGGATTACCTGGGGGTAATCCTTGAAAAGGGGGTAACTCGAATGGACCCCATAAAAATTTCAGGCATACGCGATTGGCCCCGTCCCACAAAGGTACGCAACGTACACTCCTTCCTTGGCTTCTGCAATTTTTACCGCCTCTTCATTCGCGGTTTCGCCACATACGCACGAGCACTCAACAAACTCACGCGTAAGGACACCAAATGGACGTGGGGCACGGATGAAGAAAAGGCCTTCCAAACCCTCAAGGACCTCGTCACCAGCGAACCTGTACTCGCACACCCTAACTTGACGGACCAATTCGAGCTCGAGGTAGATGCATCCGGATACGCAGTAGGAGCAGTCCTCCTACAGAAAAAGAAAGACGGAAAGCGACACCCCATAGGATACTTCTCAGCTACGCTGAACGAAGCAGAGCGCAACTATGACATTTACGACCTAGAACTTCTAGCCATTGTCAAAGCACTGCGACACTGGAGACCATTCCTAGTGGGATCCCCCCACAAAATCAAAATCTTCTCCGACCACCTCAACCTAACCCACTGGAAATCGCCCCAAAAGATAAGTCGCCGCGTAGCTCGAGAAGTCTTGGAACTTATGGAATACGACTTCGAGATCCACCATATCAAAGGAACCAACAACGGACGCGCGGATGCACTATCCAGACGACCGGATTACAATCGAGGAGAGAACGACAACCAAGGAGTCACAGTACTGCCAGCGGAGGTATTTATCCGAAGTCTGACCACACAAACTCCCGAAGCACTCAACCAAAACGAGGACATCCTACGCCCATGGGTGGATTCACACCAACTCAAGAAAATCGACGGAGTGTGGTATCGACAAGGAGCATGAGTTATCACCGGAGGGCAAGAGGCCATACGCACTATCATCGCTAACCATCACAATCCCCCAGTGTACGGCCACCCAGGAATCAAACGAATGGCTCGAATCATCGAGCGAAGCCACTGGTGGCCACATATGCTGAAACACGTAACCGAATACGTTCAGGGATGCGCGGATTGCCAACGCCACAAAGTCAACAACCGACCTACAAGAGCGCCGATAGTCCCCATTACGCCAAAGGCCGACGCTAAGCCTTTCGAAATCATAGCACTCGACTTCATTACTAAACTACCTGTATCCCAAGGGCACGACTCGATCCTCACAGTGACTGATCACAATTGTACCAAAGCATCCGTCTTCATTCCCTGCATCGAAGAAATCACGGCAGAGGAGACCGCAGCCCTGTACGTCACCCACGTGTTTAGAAGATTCGGACTACCGGCAAAAATCATTAGCGACCGGGACCCGCGCTTCACGTCAAAGTTCACCTGCGAACTATGTCGAATCCTGGGAATCTATCAAAACATTTCCATGGCTTATCATCCCCGAACGGATGGACAATCGGAGCGCACCAATCAGTGGCTAGAACAGTATCTGAGGTTCTGGACAAATGAGCGTCAAGATAACTGGGCGCGTTTCCTACCAATGGCAGAGTTCGCTCATAATAGCTGGCCACACGAGGCAACAAGGAAGTCGCCGTTCTCGCTCATGATGGGATATGACCCGCGCGCTGATTGGGTCAATAAACCGTCCCCTATTCCCCAGGTGCTCACGCGACTCCAACAATTCCGAGAAGCACGGAAAGAAGCTCAAAGCCTTATCAAAAAGGCCCAATCACTGTGGGTCAAACACCAAGATATGCCCAAGTACCAAACTGGAGATCAAGTATGGTTAGAGGGGCGCCACCTCCAAACCAACCAACCCACAGCGAAACTTGCAGCGCGACGACACGGACCCTTCAAAATCACACGAGTGTTGTCACCTGTCAATTACCAGCTTGAACTTCCCACGCAGTGGAGTATTCACCCCGTGTTTCACATCGATTTACTCACACCTTATCGCGAAACGCCCCTGCATGGAGAAAACTTCCGGCGCCCGCCACCGGATCTAGTGGATGGTGAAGAAGAATATGAAATTGAGAGAGTCCTAGACTCTCGGCGATTCGGCAGAAGCAAGAAGCTCCAATACCTCGTGAAGTGGAAAGGCTATCCAGACTCGGAGAATCAGTGGGTCGACAAAGGTGACGTCTTTGCTGATGAAGCCATAGTGGAGTATGAGCGGAGTTCCAACGCCAACAGAATCCATATAAGCGAGGGCGACGACGCTAAGTGTTCCCCATCCCCTCACACTGGATTCCACTCTCAATCAACCATGTCTCTTCCCACTGCCCCCACTTCCCCCATTGTCGCTCCCTTCCTCGGGGAGTTGCTCACCTATCAAGAGATCAACGACGCCCTCACCAGTATCGCCCCCGTTGAGGATGTCGACCACCCCAACACCCCCGACACCTACTGGCTCCTCACTGCCGACGGCCAGCAGATCAACACCGTCCCCTACACCAAGGCCCAAGTGCGTCGGCTTCGTGCAGCTCTCAGAGACAGTGAGTCTGCCTCTCCTCGACCTCTCCCGGTATGAGTCGAGTACCGGGTCGAAGCGGAAGAAGAATGCGGCGACGCACCGATGGGAGGAGTGGAGGTTCGAGGCGGAGAGGTGGAAGCTCGAGCAGCTGACGCGGGCAGTGACAAGGAGAACAAGGATCCTCGAGAAGAGGAAACTCTTCGACGTGACGATGCGCGCGCAATTCAAGAACAGCCGGAGCGAGAGTTAAAGGAATGGTATCCAGCTGAGCACCTGTCCATCATTACCACCGCCGACTCTGACCATCCGTGTGAAACGCCGTACACCCTGGACACGGTGGGTTGCCCCCTCTACCGGGGTGACATTGTTCACGACGACACCCCTACATCCCATCACCTCGCCGTACTCCATCGCCGACTCACAGACTTGCACTTCGCCCCCCATGGTTATGAACACAACCGGGGGGACAAGTTCGTTCACTTCCCCATCACCGACTCCAACGGCACCACCACCCAAGCACCCTACGTCCAGGTCATCATGAACCAGACCCCATCGTCCTTGCACTCGCCTCGGACAGCGACAAAACCTTCTCAAAGCCGCTGTACGCGGAGCCCCAGGTTCGGGAGATCGGCAAGCCCCACTACTCCATCAAAGAAACGTACGCCCTCGTCCGGGGCCACGCCAATCAACATCGGTTGGACACCGCGGTCAACGCCCTGCACGACATGGGGCTTAAAGCTGAGTTGCACCGTTATCGCGAGTACTGACACGAGGCTGAGCGACTTGAGCAGTGCCTTCATGCCATAGCCCAGGCATTAGGAGGCGTTCAAGGCGAGCTTGCGCGCAGCAAGTTCCGATTGGAGATGGCGGACATTCACAACCAAGTCGAGTCGGTTCAGGCGGGGTGGTTAGGAGGCATCGGACCTATTCGGCGCCGGGGTCGTCGCGGCTGAAAAGGGGGTGATGTCACGGTACGTGAAGTGGACTCTTACTGTACGGTGATGACCCCTAGTAAGACGTAATGTGTCATGGACTTGAGTATCAGTCAGCGGAGTAGTAGTATCACATGCCGATGTGGCATGACTCATTCATAGGACAGCTGTAGTAGGGTTCGAGCTACTTACGCTACTAGTCGTACAGATTCAGGAGGAGCTTTAAAGCTGCCTCGTACATGTATAAATAGTGGCTCGATAAGACCAAGATACGCCATCTTGGTCTTCTTCAATCACCACTTCCTCTCTCTTCTCACACGTGCCCTCACTTGTCTCCCTCTGAGCAAGTCGTCTTCATCGATCGCCTAGTGACTATAGAAAGTCCTAGTGCTTAGTCATATGCGTCATGTGCCCTAGCAGAGCGCCGTGTACTCGCACACAAGTCACGTGACTTGTACTCAGAGAAATCACTAAGTCGTGAACGTCCTTTCGCAGTCCAAGTCGGACTAACGCCTGTGGTGGTGTAACACAACTGGACCTGACTGGTTGCAACAGAATGTTATTTAATCTATTTGAAACTGGTCTAAACTGAGTCAAAAACACTTATAATTAGTGTTCATAGGTACCTATAATAAATTTCTAAGTGAAACTGCCTTATAATAAAAAAATAATAGCCAAAAAAAGCAGAAGTTATGAGTAAAATGATTGTTTTGATCATAACTTGCTCAGTTTTTGGCCGATTTGGGTGATCTTAGGCTCGTTTTGATCAGAAATTCAGCCCAATCACTTGCTTACTAAGCAACCGGTCGCAACCGGTTGCACAACTGCAAAAGACTGCAGTTGCTGATGTGTAAAACTCTGCAACTGAACTGAAAGTTGCAGTTGCTACCAGTTGAAGTCAGGTTGGGTTGCAGTCTTTTTCAGTTCCTGCAACTGAACTTTCAAAGACTACTCTCGGCTGTGTCCTCCCTTCCTGTTGCGTGACGGTTTGTTCTTTCCCAGGCGATCCTTTAAGACAAGGTATTCAGCCTGCTGAAGACGGGCTGCCGCCTTCCACTGCTCCCAATTGACTGGGTGCTGGAAGCGGATAGCGTTAATGACTAACTGATTGGGAAGTCCGTCTTGAAAGAGGTCGAGGGTGGTGGCCTCATCTGGGTCATACCCAGCTTTTGTGACGAGGTTCTGGAAGGTGGCGATGTACGTGTCAATGTCCTCGCCCTTCATGGTGAGGTTCTGGAGTGCTTTGCGGGCATTGGTTTGCTCCGCTGAGTCAGTGTACACTTGTACGAATCTGTCTTGGACCGTGGTCCATAAGACCATGTTGCCATGGTCTACTCCAGCAGCAATCTGCTCATTGAGCCACCTGGCTTGTTCTGCTACCCAGTCTTCGACAAGTGGTCCTTGAATGTAGGAGAGGAAGGTCATGGCACGAGATGAGGGGACTTGAAGCTGGTCTACATCTGGGTTCATTCCTTCGTAGAGGTCAAACGCAAGCAGGAACACCTTGCTTTTGTCCCTTAGTCCTGTGAATTCGGGAGGGGGGTTGCCTCCTAGTCGTCCATGGCCTCCTGGCGCGATTATTGGCACAGCTCCTCCTGGCACAGCGCCACCGCCACTGCCACCAGTGCCACCACCACCGCCACCGCCACTGCCACCTACCGGGAGGCCACCACTAGGTGGGGCTGGGGCTCCTCCTCCCGAGCTAGGGGCTCCAGAGGGTCCTCCTCCAGCTCCGCCACTGGTAAGAGTGCTGCTGGCTGAGGCCTGCTGTTGAGTCTGAGACATGGCGTACGATGGGAATGCAGATATGGGTAGATTCATTGTAGGGATAGGTATGCTTGGAGAGTCTGGGTCGGGATCTGGTTTGTCGATGTCGATGCCACTAGCGGTGTGGACTTTAAAGGGTCCTACTCCGAGTGCAGGGGGTACAATGCTGATGGTGTACCAATGCCTGTGCTTTGGTGAGTAATTGATGTATGCCCACTGACGGATATCGTCAAGATAGTGGATTTGTCGATACTTCTGTGTGTTGGGGTGAAAGAGAAAGTATCCTTCAGTTCCGTCGTGTTCTGCCCAGACTGTGGCTCCCTTGATTTTGTCAGAGAGCTCATCGGTGCTGTAGCATTCGATGTATTCGGCCTGAAACTGAGACTGGCTGCAACTAGATGTCGCCACTGTGAGAGACTTGACTTAATGTAACGCCACCACAGGGGCATCAAGTACGACATGTACTTTGTAAGTCAATGGGATCGGAAGAGCGCAGGTCCGTTAAGACTCAGTTCGGTGATGAACAAGTACCACTAGGCCTCCCAGGGACACTAGGGTAGTAGCAGAAGATAGGGCTCAAGCGTAGAGGCGAGCGAAAGCAGGGACTCAAGCACAAGGGTGGGTCAAGCAAGGTTCGTGAGGCAAAGACGATGTGGTATTACACAAGAAGTCAAGTCTACCGTACAAGCTAGGTAGTACATGCCTTATATAGTAGTACAAGGTGTTTGTTGAAGACAAACACAAGGCACGATCATGAGTCAACAGTCTCAAATTGTAAACAACGGGAATGCTCGTATTGTATATCAGAATTCCGCGGAACCGTACAGTCATCGGATCAGCTCAGAAATACAGGGTTGTTTTTAATGGTGCAAACTCCTGACTATAACGAGTTGGGCGCAAGTGGAATCAAAGCAAACGGACAGGCGCGCGAGAAATGAGAAGCCCGCGGAAACCACGTATTGTACAAGGGAGAAGAGAAATCATAACATCAGGAGATCCTCCACCAATGGACATCCATTTACAGTAGCATCTCTGTCATTTGCAATCGTGTCATGCCAGCACATCAGGATGTCAGTTCCAGGAAACAATGGTATGATCTGCTGGCATCTGTAGGGCACTACCAAAATTGCAATTTGAAGCTGCCAGTGATGAACAGTGCACATAAAGGACTATACTCACAGTGACAAGAGGAGACTGTGGTGAGATATAGAGGGTGACTGGAAGCAGCAACAGAGTAAACTTGCAGTGAAGCAGATGAGAGTGTCTGGCACACAACAGATGAGAACTGGTGTTTATACAGGAGGATAAGACATACCTGGCACACAACAGATGAGAACTGGTGTGGTGCCAGAGTGTACATGGTACTCTACTTATACTGCTACAGAGGGTGACGCTAGTAACACAGGTCACAGTAAATACAAGGTGCATTGTTCTACATAGAGACAAAAGGAATGTACTGTTCTGGAGAACAAGGCATATAGAACAATAAGAGTCCAGACTATGATATCATAGTGACATCACAATAAAGATAAGGAAACAAAGGGAGGTACAAAGACAATAGTACAAGGACAGTCTAGAGAAGTCCATGATGTCATGTACATGTGATGTCATAGATAAGAGAATACAAGAAGTCCGAGATTGTAAAGATCATATCAATCTAATCTACATGTCCTGTATATCTAATCTAAAGCAGTCCGTTATCTGTGTGTCCATGCGAGCCGCTAAGTGCGCGCGGGTCACTTATCAACACTGAGACACACCCACCACCTTCTCAAGTGGCCTCACAACCACTACCTACACCAGTAATTGCTGTACCTAGCACATCGGCATTACCACCACAGCGAGCACCCTCCCCTACAAACTCTGAGAGTAGTGAGGAGGATGTTGAAGATATTCTAGACCCCAAACAAGAGCGCCCACACACGCCACCACCACCTGCCCCACCCACTCTTCCTGTCACACCTAAGCATGAACAGCCACCTCTGATTTCTCCACCACCGCGTCAAAGTGCAATGCACATTATGCGCAATGTCCCTCCTCCCTCACCAGATATGCCTGGTGGTTTTGAGGATCACACACAGCGTAGTCAGCTGCTGCGTGAGATGGACAATGCACCAAGACGCTCTGCCTGTGCACCAGTACCCAATCCCTGCTACTTCACAGCGGATAATGTGGCCACACATGGTAGACGGCTGGGGTTTGCAGAGCTGTTAGCTGCAGCTTATGTGGGAAGAGATCCAGCATCCTATGCAGAGGCCATGCGGTCTGTGGATGCAGGTGAGTGGACACAGGCGTGCCAGTATGAGATGGATGCGCTTGCCAAGAATGGCACATGGGAGTTAGTGGATCTCCCGCCTAATCACAAGGCAGTAAAATCCAAATGGGTCTTCAAGCTCACAGCAGATGGCCGCTACAGAGCTCGCTTGGTGGCCAAAGGGTTTACGCAAATCCCTGGCATAGATTTTGATGAAACCTTCTCTCCCATCGCATGATTTGAGTTGCTGAGATTACTTCTGGCGTTGGCCGCGCTGGAGGACTGGCACATCCATCAGATGGATGTCAAGTTTGTGTTCCTCAATGGTGTGCTTGACAAAGAGATTTATATGGAGCAACCACAAGGGTTCATCACCACTGGTTCAGAGACAAAGGTGTGTCGCCTAGTCAAGGCGATATATGGTCTCAAACAAGCCTCCCATGCATGGAACTTGCAATTCCATGGAGTGCTACTTGCACTCAGCTTTAAGCAGACACTTGCCGATGCCAGCGTATATGTGTTGCCTCAACGAGAGGGGGATGGACCACTCTTCGTTATCGTTTACGTTGACGACATCACAATTCTGGGTGCTTCTCTGGAGAGAATCAAGCAGCTTAAGTCAGATCTTTCTGAGCGCTATGAGATGACAGATCTCGGGGAGATAGAATCATACCTTGGTATGCGCATTATGCGTGACCGCTCCCTCAGACACATCGAAATAGACCAGTCTGGCTATGTCAAGGATGTCCTTGAACGCTTTGGCATGTCTGATGCCACTCCACACTCCACACCCTTGCCCACTGGTGCTGATGAGCACCTTCATAAATATATGGGTCAGGCTACTGCCTCTGACATTATGCACTACCAGTCACTCATTGGTAGTCTGCTGTACGTTCAGATTGGTACTAGACCGGACATTTCCTTCGCTGTGTCATGACTGGCACAGTATGCAGCGAATCCTTCCCCCCAACATCTGCGGCTTGTGCAATATGTCCTGGCTTACTTAGTAGGCACTGTGGATATGTGGATAGTCTATGATGGCGCCAGTGGAGACGGCCTTGTTGGCTACTCTGACTCTTCCCTGGGTGACCAGGTTGACGACAGACACTCCACTTTGGGTTATGTGTTCCTCTTAGCCAATGGTGCAATAAGCTGGTCCTCGCGAAAGCAAAAGACAGTGGCCCAAAACACTACAGAGGTGGAATACATGGCCATGACCGATGCGGCCAACCAAGTTGCTTGGTATCAGAGCTTCCTTTTGGAACTTGGGTACGAGGTCGACGACCCCATCCCATTGCATGGTGACAACAAGGGTGCCATTGACTTGGCCTTGAACCCTGTCACTGGGAGGCGATCGAAGCACATTGCCATTAGGCATCATGTCATTAGGGAGTACATCAAAAAGAGGACCATCACTCTTATTAGAACCCCTACTCTGGAAATGGTTGCAGACGGCTTTACCAAGTCGCTTGCGTGCACCCTGCTCCAACAACACAATGTTGACATGGGCTTGTGCTAAATCCTAGATTGCTGATCACGGGGAGATGTTGATAAGTGACCCGCACGCACTTAGCGGCTCGCATGGACACGCAGATAACGGACTGCTTTAGATAAGATATACAGGACATGTAGATTAGATTATGTTGATCTTTACAATCTCGGACTTCTTGTATTCTCTTATCTATGACATCACATGTACATGACATCATGGACTTCTCTAGACCATCCTTGTACTATTGTCTTTGTACTTCCCTTTGTTTCCTTATCTTTATTGTGATGTCACTATGATATCATAGTCTGGACTCTTATTGTTCTATACGCCTTGTTCTCCAGAACAGTACATTCCTTTTGTCTCTATGTAGAACAATGCACCTTGTATTTACTGTGACCTGTGTTACTAGTGTCACCCCCGGGTAGCAGTATAAGTAGAGTACCATGTACGCTCTGGCACCACACCAGTTCTCATCTGTTGTGTGCCAGGTATGTCTCCCTCTATTGTATAAACACCAGTTCTCATCTGTTGTGTGCCAGACACCCTCATCTGCTTCACTGCAAGTTTACTCTGTTGCTGCTTTCCAGTACAGCCACATATCTCACCACAGTCTCCTTTGTCACTGTGAGTATGTCCTCCATGTCTACTGTTCATCACAGCACCTGTGCCATGCCTATCACCCACCACACTTCCAACACTGCCACGCAACCTGACATCAAACTTGTCACTGGCAGCACTCGCACTTGCCTCAATGCTGCCCTCAGCAATGACACAGCCACACCTGTCAACTTTGAATGACCTGACAGCTGACACCTGTCACACCACCGACACATGTCCCTGCACCAATCTGCTGACACCTTTGCGTTCGCCTCCAGCCACGCAAATTCATGACACACAAAGGCACTCTGGCAATGTGGAACTTGCCCCCTAGAGAGGAGCTAATGTCATGAATTTCCCTTTTGCTTGTGCACATCTTCTCTTTTTTCCTTTTCCTTTTCTTTTCATCCCTACTATCTGACCCTTACTGATGGCTATCAGATCTAGTATGCTTCTCTTCTTCCCTGATTCCTTTCTCACCCTGTTTCACCTCAACTCCTGACCCTTAGCCCTTAATTACTGCCCTGAAGCCCTTAGTTACTGCCCTGAGATATGGTACTATATAAACCCCATGTACTCCACCAGTATTTCCTTAGCTTTGACTTAATCAATCTACTGTCTCAGCTTCCCTTGAAAGTCCCCTCAGCACTGTCCACTCAGCTTCACAGTAACTCCTGACTCAGCACCACTTGTTGTGGGATGAGCTGACATAAGTGCCCCTGGTAGGGTCACTAGGTACTCGGGCATCCCCTGGACCAACTCAATTGCCCTTTGCCTCAGGCGGGGAATCGTTACAGAACATGAAGACACCCCATGTGACATTGGAGGTAGCCCCTCTCTACCTTTGAACTCACCTAGGACCCTCACATCCTTACACATTGGCTGCCCTAGTGAGGCAGAGTCAGTTGATTCCCCTCCATCCCTCTTAACCTTTCCACCTCTGCTGCCTCTTTACCTTCTTTCCAGTCACCTGGTGACCTACACAATGTCAATCAAGTCTCCTTCAATCTACAATTCTTGTTCAATTCAAGCCCAAGTTATTTATTTGTCCCCACTTTGTTATCATTGCCAAGATCTAGTCATTTCCAGTCACCTCCTGTCTATCTTGTTTCCCTTCAATTACTGCCTTTCACCCTTATACTTCACCCTCAGCCTTTGTTTCATTTTCTGTCTTCATCTTGTTCTTTCCATTTCCCATCTTCTCCTCTCCCATTCCAATCTTTGAACTCATGTGTTTGCCCCCTCAATTTTGCATCCTCCATGCTTGTCTTGTCTCTCCTTTCATCAACAATTGTGCTCATGCATCATGCATCAGACCAGCAGTGATGCCCCCTTGTTTGAAGTAGTTTGCACCATATAACTCAGGATATACAGATTTGTTTAAGGATTTTGTGCAGGAATTTGAAGCACTGGCATACAACTGTGTGCTAACAGACCTGCATGTTGATAAGTGGCCTGAGTGCACTTAGCAGCTCAGTGGGAATGCAGAGAATGGACTGCTTTAGATTAGATTAGATATACAGGACTTGTAGATTAGATATTTTGATCTGTACAATCTTGGACTTCTTGTATTCTCTTATCTATGACATCACTTATGTATATGATATCATAGTCTGGACTTTTCTTGTTTTCTACACCTTGTTCTCCTATACAGTCCACTCCTTTGTCTGAGTGTAGAACAATGCATCTTGTTGTATTTACTGTGACTTGCTGTTATTAGCATCACTCTCTGTAGGAGTATAAGTAGTGTACCCTGTATGCTCTGGCACCACACCAGTTCTCATCCATTGTGTGCCAGACTCTCCATCTGCTTCACTTGCTAGATCTACTCTGTTGCTGCTTCCAGCCTACTCTCATATCTCACCACAGTCTACTTTGTCACTGTGAGTATGTCCTTTATGTATGCTGTTCATCACTGCAGTGAGTTGATGTGATCATTTGCTATGTTGATCCCTCAATAATTGAGTTCTGGAAGTCTTTTAATGGATATTGCTCACTTGATTGGCCCCTCCTTTCCCAACAATCCCTTGTCAACACCCTTGGCAATCCCACTCCACAGCACCAGATCATGAGACAGAAGTTGTGCAATTATGTCCAGGACACTTCCAGAAGCTGAATGACATGCTACAGTACTACAGGAGGTTCATTGCATCTGTAAATGCAGTAGGTGTTCAGAGCTGTTCAGAGCTGTTCAAGGACACTCTGAACAGCTCTGAACAGCTTGGAACACCTAGTTGCATCTACAGATGTTTGCTTCAGAATCCCTTTAGTTCACACAGGCCACTTGTCCAAAGAAGAATGCAATGCAGGATTTGATACAGATTCCATCATGAGGATTATCAACACACATTGTTGCCTCAAATGCTGAGATAGCTACTACTCCCAACTCCTCTCTGCCTTTGTACTTGATGCTAGCCTCAGACTTCCCCCTTTCTTCAACCTTGGCTTTGAAGTCCCAGCATGGACTTGTGCAATTGGTGACACTTAATCAGCCTTGTAATCAGCCTGAGCCCATGTACACATTGTCAACCATGCATGTTGCCCCCCTCAGATTATCCTTTGTCCCATGCTTCCTCACTCACATGTTTGGCTACTGACGATGACCCCACTTTCATGTCAACACCTTTATCATCTTTGGTTTCATCCATGTTCCTCCCCTTGGCATTTCCTACCCTGTCATGTTCACATTCTCACTTGCTTGCACATGTTGCTGCTGATGTCCCTGAGATCTCATCTAGGCATCAGGAAAACCATGTTTTTACTCATTCACAGTTTTCTGTACTTTTCCATTCTTTTCAGAAAACAATTAGAAAAAGTAAGAAAAAGACATCCCTCTTTCATTTTTTTTACTTGCTGAACTGCCAAAAAAAGTACAGGATAAGTAGAGTACCAAATGACCTGATTTTACCCACCTTGCCCTCTCCTGCACATTTGGCAATGGATGATCAGCCCAAGCCTGAGTCTGTGTCCATGCCTCTGATCACCCTGTTGTCACTTACTTATTCTTCCATTGACCCTCACTTCCTTCCCCAAGTACTGACAATGTCCCCAAGATCACATCTATGCCCCATTGTTCATCTGAGGTCCCACCCACAAACCTTGAGTGCCTACCTTTGAAAATAGTTGATCAGCCCAAGTTTGAGCCCAACCAAGTACATGCCCTTGTCTTTGTTCACTCTGGCTCCACATTCCCTGCCTGCTCTCTTGCTTGCTTTTGAGTTTACTGACAATATTTGCACCCTTTCATCTTGGCCTCTGCTGGAGATTTTGACACTCACCTCCCTTCCCATGATCAATCATTCAAGTCTTTGCCATTGGATGCTCTTGAACAGTCCCCTAGGTCTTATGGATTTGAGTCTACCCCTGTGTGTACTGGCATCAGTGCTTTGATGTGTAACTTTCTTCACTGGTACCAACTGGTACCAGCTGGTACAACCCCTGAAAGTTAGCCAAATTAGCAAGTTGACCAGTTGACAGGCCATGTCAAATCTTCAACAATCTCCTTGCAGAGCGATGACCAGCCAGTTCACAAGCTAACAAGTTGATTAAAATGGCAATTAAGTGCCAATCATATGATTTGTCATATTATTAGCCATCACAGAATCACATCAGGTACACAGTTGCATAATAATAATAATAATAATAACACTTAATTGCATTCATCATAACAATAGCAATAACAGTATAGTGTTGGGGGAGTTGTCAATAATAATATTTGATTGGAATTAAATAAATACAAAGATCTAGTCTACTATTATAAAAGAACAGCAGCAGTGCGGCTCAGGTGGTGGTGTTGGTGGTGGAGATTGGGTGGTCATCACAGGGCCAGGCAGTGGTTTGTGGTGGCTGGGTCTTGCATGCACATCATTAAGCATTGAGGGGGTGTGGCAGGTCAGCAGTGGTGGGGTCTTGCATGCCATGTTGTTGAGGGGACATGGTGTGTCAGCAAGGTCTTGTGTGATGTGGCAGGTTGGCAGGGTGTTGTGTGCTGTGTTGAGGTGGTGTAGCAGTGGGTTGGCAGTCAGGGTGGTGTCGACATGCCATGGGGATGAATCAGCAGTTGCAGGGTCCTGTGCATGGTATTGGCATGGTGTGGTGTGGTGGTGGGACAGCAGTTGCAGTGATAGGTGAGGAAAAGATTAGCGAGAAAAAACAAAATGGAAAAAAAAACCTATCTTGATGCACTGGGCTTCATCCCAGTGTGCCATCTGCCACATCTTGACCATGAGAGGATGGGAAAGGCTTGAATGGATGAGGAAAAAATAACATTAGCAAGAAATGAACAGGACAGACAAAAAAAAAACATATCTTGATGCACAGGGACAAAGCCCAGTGTGTCATCCACTGCATCTTGACCATGAGTGAGGATGGGAGAGGGGCTTGAAAGGGAGAGTCTGGAGTGGCCAGATGATGGGTGGAAGTGGGAGCATACATGGAAGTAAAGTGAGAGGTGGACAGGACATACGTGTCAAGCAGAGGCTTAATCTGTGGTGTGTGAATGTCTGTTGTTGATGCCATTTCTCTCCTTTCTCCAAGCCATTGTTGGCAGACCAACCTCACAGCTGGGCTTTGGCCCAATGCACAAGATACATTCTTGTTTTTTCTTTTCTTTTTTTTTTCCACTTACCCCTGAACATTGCAGGCTGTTGCCCTTGCTGTTGCCACCTCCACTTGTCCCCACCCCAACATGTCACCCCCCATGGCTTGCAACACCATGGCTACACAAGGTGGAGGACGTGGCCAAGGACAAGCTGGGCTTCTGCCCAATGCACAAGATATGTTCTTTCTTTTTCTTTTTTCTTTTTTTTTCTGCTCACACTGAACGTTGCAGGCCATTGTTGCCTCCTCATGCATGCTCCCACCTCCACTCATCCCCATCCCAACATGCTGCCCCAACATGGCTCACAATACCACAGCTACACAAGATGGAGGATGTGGCTGAGGATGAGCTGGGCTTCAGCCCAATGCACAAGATAAGCTCTTTCTTTTTTTTCTTCCCACTCATTCTGAACATTGCAGCATTGCCTCCCCCTTATGCATGCTCGCCACCTCCACTCATTGCCACCTTAACATGGCTCACAACACCCCACCACTGCCAACCCACCACACTGCCCCAACACAGCACACAAGGCCCACCCCATCAATCCCCACACCACCCTAACACAGTGTGCAAGACCCTGCCACCCACTGCTGACTCACTGCCACACTGATCCAACACAGCACACAAGGCCCAGCCCAACCCCACACCACCCTGACACAGCATGCACGACCCCACCACCCACTGACTCACCACCATGCCGACCCAATGTGGCATGCAAGGCCCAGCCTGACCCCCACACCACCGTGACCACCCCAACATGGTGCACATAAAAACCCACCACCTGCTGATTCATCACCATGCCAACCCAACACAGCATGCAAGGCCCAGCCCAACCCCCACACCACCCTGGCATGGCACACATGAGCTCCCACCTGCTGACTCACTGCCATGCTGACCCAACACAGCATGCAAGGCCCAGCCCAACCCCCATGCCACCCTGACATGGCATGCACAAGCCCACCACCTGCTGACTCACCATGACCCAATGCACCATGTCACTGCTGACCTGCCACATATTGCCCCAACCTGCAAATGAACATATTGTAGCTTTTATTTTATGTATTGTGGGAATTGAAATATAAATGGTTTATCTTGTTGAAAAAATGGGAACTGATTACAATTATTATATTGTCTTTTTAAGTGATTATAATATCATTATAAATGGCTTATTTTTTCTGCATATTATTTTATTTTAGTAATAAAAAAGGTATTAAAAAAAATTGAGCAATATTATGTTTAACTGGCCAACTTGTCCAACTTGCACAACTTTCCTGCTGGTGCATCGGCAGAAAGTTGAGAAAGTTCTGGCAGTAACATGTCATCTTGCTGATGGCCCACTGCTGATATTGTCCCACTGAGTTCACTAGAGTTGTTTAAGTCAGAATTGTCACTATGCAAAACCTTTCTCATCTTGCCTGCATCACTCAACCCTTTGGCAACCATCTCCAATTTGACAACACTGCAAAGATCACCTGAACTCAAGACAATTGGATTTATGCACCCTTTCCTTTTTCTCATTTAAGTACAGTCCTCCTTTGTACTTAAGAGGATCTCTACTTTGTGCTAAAAAGAAGAACATATTTGCCTGTTGTGACCAGGAGGTGTGTTTGAAAGTCTGACTAAATATTTTTAATGTTAGAGCAGACTGATTTATCTGACTTATCAGACTGAGGTCATGAGCGGCAATTTTCAAGCAGCAACTTTGCACTGGACTGATGTTACGGTTTTGCCTTCAACCGACCCTCGAACACCCCGCTGGAAGACCCCGAAGACCATCAGGAGAAGAAATGCTGAAGACAATGCTGAAGAAGAAGCGGCAATAGCAAGACTCATGGCTGAACATACCCAGCATAGAGCTAAGTCTCCCACACCCTACTACCATCCTGGAAGCGCTCAAAAACCTTTGGAGTTCTGGGAATAGGCACGTGACTTTAGCGCCGCCCGTCACGTGACCCTGGCATGTGACCTGGCTAGAATGCACCAGAAGAGTCCAGATGAGCCTGTGCCTGGACTGGCCTAGAATGCCTCGTGTTTGTGACTTGTACGTTCCAATCAATTGTGCCTTGATTCTGATGTGATACTGTACTATGATTGGCTGCTGACTGCGCCCATACACCATGACTCCCTTATCTCTGACCCATGCCATGAGTGCCTTATGCCATTGGCTGTTCATTATCTGACTCATTGTGACTCATTCCTAGGATCCGTGTATTAGAGTTCTGAGCTGAGTTTCAAAGCTCCTCAGAGTAGTATAAGTAGATGGGCTTATGGTCGCTGAAGACCTAAGCTTGACTTCTTGGATTATCCCACCCATTGTACTGCCCTGCACTATCTTGCCAGGAGCTGACAAAGTCCTTTGGCGAATATCATCCCTGCTTGTCCTTAGCTGTTCTCCAGTGCGCTGTGTCTGCCACTGTGTGATATCCCTTCCTTTCCCACCTATCCTCTAATCGTTTGCTGGCTGTCTGCCACTGTGCCTCTCATTCTCTCTACATCCCTGTGCTGTCTGCCAAGGATCATCTAGGACTTCAAGCCCTTATCCTCTCCCTCATCATTTGGGCTTCCCTATTACATCTCACTTGTGAGCTAGTAGGTGATCATGTACGTGACTTCGACATCCTCTGTGATTGTTAGGTCGCTGTTGTTGCCTAGAACCGCCCTTCTAGAAGAACGTCCAGTGGAACATTACAACTGACAGGTTCTAAGCTAATTTCATGGGACAATAGGACATTATTTTGAAAGATTTAGAGCTGCATGGATCTGCATTTGTACCTGTGATCTTCAGAAGTGATAAAACTATGATTTCTGTAGCAATGGGCCACAACAAGTACCATCCATTGTATGCCTTGATTGGGAACATCCAGAACCATGTAAGGAGAGCACATTGAAATGCTGTCAGCCTTGTGGGGTTCCTTGTATTTTCAAAGTGTGGGAATTTACTAGTATGCAATATTTTTTGAGCTTGTGCCAAATTAACTGGGACCTTTACCAGCCAACAAGCAATATGAGAACAGCTCTGAGTTCTGCAAATTTCAATGTCAGCTCTTTCATATAGTGTTGATGAAGTTTGGTTTGATTTAGTTTGAGGCCATTTTGACCAAACTGAAACCAAACTGAACCAAACTGATTTGAACTGTTCCAAACCAAACCAAACTGTTTCAGAATTAAATAAGTGCCCACTAAGCGCCCACATAATGTGTCAAGTTGCTTACAAATCAGTTTGGTTCAGTTTAAACCAAACTCAAACCATTTAAGACTTGGTTTGAACTGAGTTTGAACCAGTTTTGGACTGATTTTGAACTAATTTTGAACCAAACTGAGTTTAAGTGTGATTATTAAACATTTATTGGGTGCTTATTATGTGATCAGTTTGAAATGGTTTGAACTCAGTTTGGGATCCCCAAACTGGAAACCAAACCATTTAGCTTTTCTCAGAAAATCCCAAACCCCAAACCAAACTTCTGGTTTGGGTTTGGTTCAAACTGAGTTTGGATCAGTTTGGAACCAAACTTCCCCAACACTACTTCCATATGTTGCTTACACACATCCTGTGCTCTCTCAAACCATGGATGACCAAGCCATGGATTACACAATGTGGGGATGGTTATTTTAGGCACATTATTTATGGATTGGGTCCTTACATTGTCAATTACCCTGAACAAGTCCTTTTGGCATGTATTTGTTGATAAGTGACCCGCGCGCACTTAGCGGCTCGTATGGACACGCAGATAACGGACTGCTTTAGATTAGATATACAGGACATGTAGATTAGATCATTATGATCATTACAATCTCGGACTTATTGTATTCTCTTATCTATGACATCACATGTACATGACATCATGGACTTCTCTAGACCGTCCTTGTACTATTGTCTTTGTACTTCCCTTTGTTTCTTTATCTTTATTGTGATGTCACTATGATATCATAGTCTGGACCCTTATTGTTCTTACGCCTTGTTCTCCAGAACAGTACACTCCTTTGTCCCCCTGTAGAACAATGCGCCTTGTATTTACTGTGACTTGTTGTTACCAGTGTCACTCTCTGTAGCAGTATAAGTAGAGTACCCTGTACGCTCTGGCACCACACCAGTTCTCATCTGTTGTGTGCCAGGTATGTCTCCTCCTCTGTAATAACACCAGTTCTCATCTGTTGTGTGCCAGACTCCACATCTGCTTCACTTGCTAGATCTCTCTGTTGCTGCTTCAAGTACCACCCACATATCTCACCACAGTCTCCCTTGTCACTGTGAGTATGTCCTACATGTGTACTGTTCATCAGTATTGTATCCAGGTGGTGCCCAAAGTAAGTTTCCTGCTCTTTAAACTGTTCACAGGCTCACTTTGATCAGATATACAGCTCAACCAAGTAATTTTGATTATGACCCAACAGCAACATTCTGGTCACACACTCATACCAGGCTGTTGAAAGAGGCTTTTGAGGTGAGCCCAGAATTATATGGGATGGATACAGCATCATCAATGATGTTATGGTTTGTGACCCATAGCTTCTGCCTACTAGGACAGGGTGTGTGTTCTCATTGTCTACCAGCCCTTCACAACTCATTTTTCACAAGTTAACATTCACAAACTTCAATCACCAGACCTCCTCCATCAAGTCATCAAGGGTACATTCAAGGACCACCTGGCTGATGGGTAACCAACTACCTCTATATTGTTCACAGAAAGGCTGGTGCAAAGGAGAGACTTGCTAACATAGACCAGTGATGTGTGGCCTTCACAACTGAATCAAACCCCTATCTGGGAAATCCTTCATTTAGGATTGCTGCAGCCTTTGTTTCCAGATCTCCAGCAATTTCCCAAGGACCATGGTTTCAAACAATGGACAGGCAATGACTCAAAGGCTCTGATGAAGGTTTGTAACTCTTCAGTTGCTTATTACTGTGAGGTCAACTCTGATCATGTGTAGGTTGATCTGCTAAGGCAGCTGAAGTCAGGAACCGGCACCCCTTACATAAGCCCCAAGCTTAGGTAAGGGTTGGACAAATTCTTAGGGTTGGGAACCGAAAACACAAAATGTGAGGGGGATGTAACGCCACCACAGGGGCGTCAAGTACGACGTGTACTTCGTAAGTCAATGGGATTGGAAGAGCACGAGTCCATTAAGACTCAGTTCGGTGATGAACAAGTACCACTAGGCCTCCCAGGGACACTAGGGTAGTAGCGGAAGATAGGGCTCAAGCGTAGAGGTGAGCGAAAGCGGGGACTCAAGCGCAAGGGCGAGTCAAGCAAGGTTTGTGAGGCAAAGACGATGTGGTATTACACAAGAAGTCAAGTCTACCATACAAGCTAGGTAGTACATGCCTTATATAGTAGTACAGGGTGTTTGTCGAAGACAAACACAAGGCGCGATCATGAGTCAACAGTCTCAAATTGTAAACAACGGGAATGCTTGTATCATACATCAGAATTCCGCGGAACCGTGGAGTCATCGGATCAGCTCGGAAATACAGGGTTGTTTTTGATGGCGCAAACTCCCGACTATAACGAGTCGTGCGCAAGTGGAATCGAAGCAAACGGACAGGCGCACGAGAAATGAGAAGCCCACGGAAACCATGTATCATACAAGGGAGAAGAGAAATCGTAAAAGGGGACAACCACCTGAGTATCGGGGCATATTTTCTACATAGATACTGACTCTTTTACATGAGAAACCATGTCTGGTGGGAGAGTCCTATGGCCAAGGGATTTTTGATTTGCCCATGCAGCCTGAGCTCCAGAAAGTCCTTCTCCATACGTGTGAATGAATCGAGCAGAGCGATTGGTGTATCTATGAAATATCAGACATGGCACTGGCAGAGGGGGAAAATGGAAACAAACCATCGAATTTGGAGCAAGGGGATGTCATTGAGGCAGGCAATGACTTTTTTCTCCATTTCATTGAGGGTTCCTGCACGACCAGCAACACGAAACCGAAGTTTCGCGGCACCCCAATACTGCTCGATAAAATTTAGCTTGCAGTGATATTTTGGATAGAAATCACAAATGTGACCACATGACTCAATTAACTTTTGAAGCCATGATTGCTGAAATACAAAGTCTGGTTGGCTGAAAAGGAGTCAGTGACAGCAACAATCTGTGCGCACATCCAGGCATTTGAACCTAAGACACTCCACAGGAAGGCCACTCTCCAGCCAAAGACCATGCTCGTGAATGTTCCATGCCCTTAAACCATCCAGGCATGGTGGGGTGATCAGCGGGGAAATAAAAACGGTGAGGCTCGCCTGTCTGTGGGTTGAAGCCGTCACGCATGGGTGGCCCACCCTTGTGGTGTGTCCAGCCGAGCTTTGGGTCTGAGAAGTCGTCAATGCGAGCGCGCTGGTCTGGATAAAGAACTCACACTTGACCATGCTCTGGGCTGATATCGCATCAGGTGCGCGTTTTTGATGACTTGGTGCGTTGTCAAAAAGAAAGAGACCTTGGGCTGACCCATTGGTCATCTCCTCAAAGATGTTGATGGTGTTGTTGACTTGTTGATAGAGATGGTCTGCGCCGAAATAGCCCTCACAATTTTTGCCCGCCTTGAATATGACCCTAGCTTCACTGTGTGTGTTCAGATCAGTAAGGTGGGGGAAAGAGCTGAGGAAAGAAAATATGCACTTGTTTCCGTGACAGAGGCGTCCCCACTCAACAGTGAGGAAGTCTGAAATCATAATGGACTGTCCATTACCTTTTGGTTGCGGTGTTGCGGTTGCGCCTGAGTGTGCCCAGCGTGTTTTCCTCTCATTGTTTTGGAAGAAGGTCGACTCATTGTGTGTGATGAGGACGAGACGAGAGTGGCTCCCTGTGTCAGGGGAGGTGGGAAGAGGAAGGGGATTCCTGTCGTTGTCCCACATGTGAAAGCGCATTTTGTATTCCTTCCACCATGCAACGAACAACTTTCGATACTGCACAACGTCCTCTTGCTCATGACCATCGATATACATTCCATTTTTTTGTCTTCATATCTCCAGTTCAGCTTCTTCAACCAGTTGCAAGCTGTCCACTTGGAAATTGTTGGCTTGCAAACTCCAATCTGCTTCAAGCGCATTTGCAACCCAGGACTTGAGATGATTTCAACGACATCAGCTGCCTTGATATGGCCACACTTTGCATGCTCCCCGAGTTGTAGTTGAAGGGTTTGTGATATATCCTCATCCTCAAGAACTGTCCATTTTGCTTGGCCGTAATGATGGAGAGGGAGACATCCATACCGGATGAAGTCAAGAATCCACTTGTGGAGGTTTGGGGCGTGTTTCATACCCTGACCCTGGGCTTTTGCAACCACTAATGACGCATTTCTCCAGGTGTAGCAAAGCTTGTCGTCGAGATAAAGGTTCAAGACACCCACCATTGCCGTGATCCGAGCACGAAGGATGACATCGAGCTCCTTATCCTTCCCCTTGCCTGTGAGCTTTGCGCAGGCCACATGCAAGGCTGCACGATCGTTCCACAGGTCAAGGTCCCAGTTAGCAGCAGATAGAGGGTCCTCAGGGGTAGCGCCAGTCACCATCTCAGTGTGCCTCTGACACAGGTCCTCAAGCATCACATCAATGGCACAGTGCGCCTCTTCGCGGATGGGATTTTCCTTGTCCCTGTTGCCATTGTCGCTGACTTCCTCTTCATCAGGTAAAGTCTCGACACTTTGCTCGACAGTCTTGGGTGAAGTATCACTGCCTGCCCCCTGCACCAGCGCATCGCCATTGTCAGCCTACGCTGGCCTCGGTGTCAAGACTCTCACTGTTTTTGATGCTTGGTCATCCTGTTGTGGGCCATTCAGATGGGTCTCCACACCCGCTTCTGCCACCACTGTCTCCATATCTGTCACCATGTTGCTTGTTCTAAGCGCTGCATCGAATGCCATGGGCACATTTGGTGCAATCACCACAGTCGCAGCAGCCCCCATTGTGGTCGTCGTTGACACAGTCGTGACGGTCATGTTGGGTACTGTTGTGCTCATGGCCATCGCACTTGAGGCCATTGCGTTTGTGGTTGTCGCACGCGCTGCCATCACGCTTGCTGCCACTGTGCTCACTGCTGTCGTGCTCGGGCTTGCAGCCATTGCACTTGTCGTCGATGGACTTGCAGCCGTCGCTGTCGCCATCGTCGCATTTGCTGCTGCTGTGCTCACTCCTGTTGCGTTAGCTGCCGGCACTGAAGCTTCTGTGACACTTGCTGCTGTAACGCTTGTGGCTCTTGTCCGCTTCTGGAGATCAAGATATTCAAAGACACCAAGGAACCCCTTCTCTGCCAGCTGCACCTTTGTTTTCTTGCGCCGGTATGATGTCTTCAGTGAGTTTCCTGTGTAATGCCTCAGGGTCTTGCGCTTCCTTGACCTCTCATTCTCTTTCTCCAGCTCGATAGCAATTTGCTGAGCATGCCGAAGAACCACGCTGAAATGGTCAAGCTCCGACTGCCCGGAAATCTCTGGCCTGTTGGAAGGGTCACGATCTGACTTGGAGTTGCCAGGACCCTCTAATCCATCATGTGCGTCATCTCTGTCTTCGTCCTCAAAGTCCTGAACTCTGGGTTCAAGATTGAATCTTTGACAGAAGCTTGCAAGTTCGGGATCAAGGTCCTCTCTGCTTAAATCCTGGCTGGTTCCTGTCCGCTATGTGAGTGGGCCCTTGCTTCTGGACTGGCGTAACCGCCCACCTGCTTTAACATGGCCCAATTCTGTCACAGGGTGTCTTGCGTCCAATGGATGCAAGGCATGATGTGCAATTTTGGCATTGCAGGCACGGGCCTGGCTTTTATGGGACTTTCGGGGCATTTCCTGGTGCTCTGCACCTCAGTTGATGGTGTTTTCACTTGGGGTGGGTTTGACGACTACATCCCCTTTGTGGGTCACGTGATTGGACAAATCTATCAGACTCAATTTTTAACATTGTTCCGTTTGATTCAGAAACACTCAAAAATGCTTTTTACAAATAATAGTTTCCAGACCCTACTGTACCATCACTTTTGAGAAATAAGAAAATACCTTTTCACAAACAAGAGCCAAGTGAATCTCCTAAACTTCTAATAGCGCAGAATCCCAAAAATCGGTGTTGTGTAGGAGGAGTAAGCTATGCGGCAGTGGGGGTCAAGTGGCTTAAGTAAGGGGTGCCGGTTCCTGACTTCAGCTGCCTTAGCTATTGTGGGTTATATTTCTTCACAGTTTGGACAATTGCATTCATGGAATTCTGCTATCTTGCCTGACTGTTACAGACTTGGTTTGGGTGACTTGTTTCTTTCACTTATGTTTGCAGGAACTTATTTAGACTTGGCACACACTAGGAGTGTTGAGATTCTCTCCTAGTGTGTAGTGAGACTTTGAGACACAATATAGTATATAGCTTTTCTTTTACTATACTTGGGCTTAATGCCCCCTTTTATGGCAGGTGTCTCACTTTCACTAAAACTGAGACATGTGTCTTTGCCCTTTATCCTCTTTCTTTCACACAAATACTGTGAAAGGCTGCACATGATACTTCCTTTTCCTGTGCCTGTGGACTGTCACTTTCTTCTCACACTTGTTGTGCATTGTTACCTTTATTCCCACACTTACTGAAGATTGTGCCATCTGTTTGTCCCTCACAAACAATGGTTTACATATATAAGATGGGCCCTTAGATGGCTTGTATCTCTAGACTTGACTTTTTTTATCATCACAGTAAAAGCCATTGTTTTCCCTTCACAGGGGTACCTTCATTGTCACACCTCTGAACTCCACTCACATCCTGGGCACCATGTCATACTCAAAGATACTTGTTATCCACTTAATCCTTGCTATTATTGGCAACTACTTTGAAACCCAGACACAGAAGATAAGACTTGCTCATGTTGAGCTGAACATCCTTACTGTGATATTATACTGATAATCACAGCTTAATGAAGACACATTGGATCAAATTGATATGGCCATGGCTCATTTCCATTAGGAGTGTGAGATTTTTGAGGACACAGGTATGCAAGAGGACTTCTTATTGCCATATCAATACACCATGTCCCATTACTGCTTCCTTCCTCATCCAACAATTTGGTGCCCTGAATGGGCTCTGTTCATCAATCACAGAGTCTAAACACATCAAAGCAGTCAAAGAGCCTTGGCATTGCTCAAGCTGCAATAAACTGCCTGGACAAATAATTCACTAGGCATAGAGCTGAAGCTTGTCAATGACAGTAGAAACATTACATAATAAGCTCATCGAGCTTTGTATACATCTTTACTGTGTTAGCTCATACTTTGCTTACAAGCCCTGTGTTCTTTCTCATTGGCTTATTTTATCCAGTTTATATCTGACATGTATCCATTCTCTACCCATCTAATAGGCCACCTGCCACAAACTGGGTTATGCAGAACTGCTTTTCACCTGGCCTAATGGGTGTATTTGAGTGAGTGATAAGTGCAGATGATATGAGCACTGTTGAGCTGGCAGGAAACTCCATCACCATCTTAAAGTCCCAAAGAATAATATGGCCTCCTTTCTTTGGGTCAAAGGTGCCTAAGGAAGTGATTGAGCATCAAGACTGAGCTAGATTCTTTGCATCTGTGTGAGGGAATGATGTAGACTGATTCCCAACATTGAAAGATTAACAAGGGAAGACACCAATCTTGTCATCATATGGTCTTCTTAGCTTGAGCTTATCATCTAGTGGTTTGTTCTTGTCTTCCTTCTGGTCTGCCTTTTGCCTCAGTTGCTCTATAGTAGTCATATACTCAAAGTTCTTCTTTCTATATAATTTAAAGGCACCTACATCCTGTAAGCTGCTACTCCAAACAATAGGTTAAGTACTTACAACTTGCAAAGTTGCAAATCCTTTGAATTTCTAGGTTCTCCATAGGTTTTTCCATCATGATAATATCATTATGGAGGTATTGGGGCTCCTGCAAATGTTGATATGAGAATAGCTGTGAGATTCCAAAAAATTGCCTACTGGCTGACTCCCTTCAAAAGAAATTCCATGGGTAATGACTGGAAAGGTACCACACCAGTGTATACCCTCCTTACCCTTATTAGGCATCTGTGCAACAAAGGCCTCAAGTGCAGCCATGGCCCCATGATGAACCATTTCCCAGCCTTTATCATTTGGCTAGCCAACACAGCAATAACTCAATTCTCCTGATCAACAAAGAGACAGGTTTGCCTAAGCCATATATTAGAATATATTTATTTTTAAATATTAGGTTCTCACCTGCCATCCCATGGAATAACCTCCATATTGTGCGGATCACTAACTAGCTCCTCCTTTGTGTATAGCCTTTGTTTAAGCTGCTTGCTTTGCTTTCCCCTTCTGACCCATGTTGACTTTGTGATTGCTGCATCAATGCTGGGATTGAATTTTATTCTCTGAGCTCCTTTAGCAGCTTGTGCTTGCCACTTTTTTACAACCTGTTTGTCTGGTTTGTCTGGGCCTTTTGCCTTAGAGTGTCTAATCAATTGACATTTCTTGCCCCTTTGTTTGTTATACACTGGCTAGATTTCTAGCCACTGCTCTCATCAGTAAGTGGAGCACTGCTAGATGACACTGCAGTTTTGGCACTGCCCACATCAGTAAGTGGAGCACAGCCAAACAATGAAGCAGATAAGGTGCTGCTTGGGTCCTGTGCCATTGAGCCATCCAGCCTTTGATGTTTTGCTTGGCTCAATTTCTCCATCCTGGTTTCATCAGCAAGTGTGATACTGCTGGGAAAAGCAGGTTCAGCAGGTTCAGCAGTCAAACTAGGTATAGAGATTTATGGCAGCGGGCAGCCGGATAGGCGAACAATGTGTGAGCGTGGAGGATCTGAGGAGAGCGTATGCTCCTCTCTCTGAGATATTATTCTTAGATAATCGTTTAGCTACAGTAATATTACGATTATATAATATGTTGGTCTAGCCTCGGTTTGCCAGACTTGCCATCCGTTCCGGGCTGAATCCCAACACTCCCCCTCAAACAGAGGGTAGGTCTTGGGTGAATAATATCTTTGAATGGCGGAAGGAACGCGATGGGTGCATCAAAAAACCTTCTGGTAGAAGGAAAAAGCTACCATCGATTTGTGTGTTCCTTCTCTACCGTTTTCGCGAATTGTTTGTGCTCTTACATTTCCGTTTTCAGCGTGTTAGCCTTTGGCTCGGGAAGCTCGCCAAGGCTCGCTCAAGAGCTTGCCTTTGGCTCTGGCTCGGGACTGTGCCCTATTATGCTATAATAGCACCTCGCTTCCCTTCGCACTGCGTAATGGACTTATTATTTAGGACCATTTTCACTTATTCCTCCATTCTTGCCGCGGACACATTACCTCTATGAGGTGCCTCATCAGGCTCATGTCACGCATCTTGTCAGATGCCTCTCCCGTTTCCCCGCTGCGCATGCGGAGAACTTTTTGGGATTTGCGGTGGAAGAAATGGTATGTTATCTCCGACTTATTTGAGCTGTCACAGTGGTGTCGCTTATGTCAATGGCTTGCCCTATCAGTGTGGGTTTGCCTTTCGACCTTTGCGCCCATGGCTGCGCGCTCCTCCCATCAACTCCCCCTCGCGCGGCATATCATGCGTGACCACGATGGCCTATGGAAGGATATTAGGAGGACAGGTCCGGAGGTAGGTGATGAACAGCGCACATGAAAGGATGATACTCACAGTGACAAGAGGACTGTGGTGAGATATCAAGAGTGGCTGGAAGCAGCAACAGAGTAAGATCTAGCAAGTGAAGCAGATGGTGGTCTGGCACACAACAGATGAGAACTGGTGTGGTGCCAGAGCATACATGGTACTCTACTTATACTGCTACAGGAAGTGACGGTAGTAACACTGGTCACAGTAAATACAAGGCGCATTGTTCTACAAGGAGACAAAAGGAATGTACTGTTCTGGAGAACAAGGCATATGGAACAATAAGAGTCCAGACTATGATATCATAGTGACATCACAATAAAGATAAGGAAAACAAAGGGAAGTACAAAGACAATAGTACAAGGACGGTCTAGAGAAGTCCATGATGTCATGTACATGTGATGTCATAGATAAGAGGATACAGTAAGTCCGAGATTGTAATGATCATAATGATCTAATCTACATGTCCTGTATATCTAATCTAAAGCAGTCCGTTATCTGCATGTCCATGCGAGCCGCTAACTGCGCGCGGGTCACTTATCAACATCTCCCCGTGATCAGCAATCTAGGATTTAGCACAAGCCCATGTCAACATTGTGTTGTTGGAGCAGGGTGCGCGCAAGCGACTTGGTAAAGCCGTCTGCAACCATTTCCAGAGTAGGGGTTCTAATAAGAGTGATGGTCCTCTTTTCGATGTATTCCCTAATGACATGATGCCTAATGGCAATGTGCTTTGATCGCCTCCCAGTGACAGGGTTCAAGGCCAAGTCAATGGCACCCTTGTTGTCACCATGCAATGGGATGGGGTCGTCGACCTCGTACCCGAGTTCCAAAAGGAAGCTCTGATACCAAGCGGCTTGGTTGGCCGCATCGGTCATGGCCATGTATTCCACCTCTGTAGTGTTTTGGGCCACTGTCTTTTGCTTTCGCGAGGACCAGCTTATTGCACCATTGGCTAAGAGGAACACATAACCCGAAGTGGAGTGTCTGTCATCAACCTGGTCACCCAGGGAAGAGTCAGAGTAGCCAACAAGGCCGTCTCCACTGGCGCCATCATAGACTATCCGCATATCCACAGTGCCTACTAAGTAAGCCAGGACATATTGCGCAAGCCGCAGATGTTGGGGGGAAGGATTCGCTGCATACTGCACCAGTCGTGACACAGCGAAGGAAATGTCTGGTCTAGTACCAATCTGCACGTACAGCAGACTACCAATGAGTGACTGGTAGTGCGTGATGTCAGAGGCAGTAGCCTGACCCGTATATTTATGAAGGTGCTCGTCAGCACCAGCGGGCAAGGGTGTGGAGTGTGGAGTGGCATCAGTCATGCCGAAGCGTTCAAGGACATCCTTGACATAGCCAGACTGGTCTATTTCGATGCGTCTAAGGGAGCGGTCGCGCACAATGCGCATACCAAGATATGACTCTATCTCCCCAAGATCTGTCATCTCATAGCGCTCAGAAAGATCTGTCTTAAGACGCTTAATTCTCTCCAGAGAAGCACCCAGAATTGTGATGTCGTCAACATAAACGATAACGAAGAGTGGTCCATCCCCCTCTCGTTGAGGCAACACATATACGCCGGCATCGGCAAACGTCCGCTTAAAGCCGAGTGCAAGTAGCACTCCATGGAATTGCAAGTTCCATGCACGGGAGGCTTGTTTGAGACCATATATCGCCTTGACTAGGCGACACACCTTCGTCTCTGCACCAGTGGTGATGAACCCTTGTGGTTGCTCCATGTAAATCTCCTCGTCAAGCACGCCATTGAGGAACGCAGACTTGACATCCATCTGATGGATGTGCCAGTCCTCCAGCGCGGCCAACGCCAGAAGTAATCTCAGCGACTCGAATCGTGCGACGGGAGAGAAGGTTTCATCAAAATCTATGCCAGGGATTTGCGTAAACCCCTTAGCCACCAAGCGAGCTCTGTAGCGGCCATCCGCTTTGAGCTTGAAGACCCATTTGGATTTTACTGCCTTGCGATTAGGCGGGAGATCTACTAACTCCCATGTGCCATTCTTGGCGAGCGCATCCATTTCATACTGACACGCCGTTGTCCACTCACCTGCATCCACAGACCGCATGGCCTCTGCATAGGATGCAGGATCTCTTCCCACATAAGCTGCAGCTAACAGCTCTGCAAACCCCAACCGTCTACCACGTGTGGCCACATTATCCGCTGTGAAGTAGCAGGGATTGGGCACTGGTGCACGGGCAGAGCGTCTAGGTGCATTGTCCATCTCACGCAACAGCTGACTACGCTGTGCGCGATCCTCAAAGCCACCAGGCATATCTGGTGAGGGAGGAGGGACATTGCGCATAATGCGCGTTGCACTTTGACGGGGTGGTGGAGAAGTCAGAGGGGGCTGCTCGCGCTTAGGTGTGACAGGAAGAGTGGGTGGGGCAGGTGGTGGTGGCGTGTGTGGGCGCTCTTGTTTGGGGTCTAAAATGTCTTCAACATCCTCCTCACTGCTGTCAGAGTGTGCAGGGGAGGGTGCTCGCTGTGGTGGTAACGCCGACATGCTAGGTACGGCAATTACTGGTGTAGGTAGTGGTGGTGAGGCCACTTGAGAAGGTGTTGGGTGTGTCTCAGCACCCTGAAGGGACGGGAAGCTACTCTCGTCGAATGTCACATCCCTGGACAAACGGATAGAGCGGGTTTGGCGGTCCCAGAGCTTATAGCCCTTAGATTCGGGCTCAAACCCAATAAGCGTGACTTCAATAGCCTTCGCATCCAATTTGCGACGCTTATCAGCGGGTACGTGCATGTACCCCTTGCATCCAAAGATGCGCAAGTGTGAGACATCTGGTACCTTGCCAGAGTACCAGAGCTCATAGGGTGTGCGCCACTTAAGCGTACGGGTGGGAGAGCGGTTATAGATGTGTACCGCAGTGCTCATCGCATGCTCCCAGAAGCCTTTAGACATGCCTGCTGTATGTAGCATGGCCATTGCCTTATCCGTAATGGTGCGGTTAAACCGCTTGGCTTTCCTGTTCGATTGTGGTGAACCTGGCATTGTAAGGTGATGCTCTATCCCTCTCTGCTTGAGGATGTCCTGTACTTGGCTCGCCATGTACTCGCCTCCGCGGTCAGAGTGGAGTGTGCGCAGTTTATGGGACGTCTGGGTTTCACCCCAGGCCAAATACATCTGCAGCGCTTTCACAAACTGATCCTTCGACTTAATGAAGTACACCACTGCATGCTTGGAGTGGTCGTCTATGAAGGTGGCGGTGTACGCGGAGCCTTGTAAGGACTGAGTTTGCATTGGACCGGCGAGGTCACTGTGTACAATCTCAAAGATACGGGTTGTCCTTTTGGTGGAGGACGCAGAGAAAGGTTGGCGAGTGGATTTACCCAACTCGCACCCACGACACACAGCAGTATGCGTGGTAGAGCTGTCAATGTCCATGCCAGTAGTGGCAGAGGGACCGTACGACTTGAGAGCAGCAGAGGAGATGTGTCCCATGCGCTGATGCCAGATTTCAAGAGTGGTGGCAGCACTATTGACGTGAGCATTGAGGCCAATGCTTGAAGCGTCCAACCAATAAAGGTTGTCCTCCAAGTAGCCAACAGCTACACATTGCTTTTTGACAGATATTTTAAATGAGCCACTGTCAAAGGCCACTTCCGCACCCTTTTGTGCTAAGGCACGCGTCGACAAGAAGCGTGTCTTCACCTGTGGAAGGTGTAGCACATTACTGAGGGTGATGGGAAGGCCCTGGCTCGTAGTGAAGACGACGGAGCCTACACCAACTTGGTCGATGGTGGACTTGTCCCCAAGGCGCACAGCACCTTTGCATGGGGTATAGTCCTTGAAGTCGGACCGATGTGGTGTGATGTGGTGTGTAGCACCACTGTCCATCATCCAACGCACACGCGAGGCAGCATACAAGGCAACTCCAACTGCATTGTCTGCCCAGTTAATGGCGGGCTCATCATCGACCTCCTTAATGGAGGCGGTGGTAGGTATTAATACATGAGAGTTGGCAGCCTTGTTGCCAGTGTCCTTCAGTTTCCCCACAGCTTCATCCTTCTTCCTCTGCCTGCAGTCAGGCTTAATATGCCCCTTTTTGTTACAGTAGTGACAGGTAAGTTGAGAGTGGTCTCTCTTCTTACGTGGGCCACTGTTGGTGGGCCTAATGGGGGCAGCCTTGTTGAGTGAGGAGCCAGAGGGGCCAGTACGACGCGCTTCCTCAGAAACAATGCGCGCAATTATTTCAGCGTGCTTCAGTTTGGAGGGGGCGCCACTGGCGAGGATGGTGGATGCCAGAACCTCATAGGAGGCTGGCAGGGCGTGGAGGAGAATGAGACAGAATTGGGTGTCTGTGACACCCATCTGCGCGTTGGAAAGGCCGACTTGCAGCTCATTGAGCTTGGCCAACTGAGAGGCCATGGGTGCGGAGTCGTCTAGGCGGGCTTGGGTTAATTGGATCCACAAATTAAATATGGTGGTGCTGCCGCTAGCACCAGCATAAACGTCCTTCAGCTTGTCCCACTTCGACTTGAAAGTGGGGTAGACAAGTGGGTCGGCAACAAGGGAGTAAACGTCGGGTTTAAGGTATAGGCGGAGGTACGCCTTTGCCCGACGCTGGACAGAGTCCCACTCATCAGCAGTGACTCCAGAGGGAGGGACTTGGAGGGTGAACACATCCTCAGCTTCATGCAGCGTGAGGATGGCTTCCAGAGTCCCAGACCACTCGTTCCAGTTGGACCCATCAAAACGGCTGAGGTGGATGCCAGAGGGCATGCCAAATGAGTTGCCATACGCGGCACCCAGACGTGTGGAGGGTGAGGACCCAGTGGGAAAAGGGGGGAGTGAGCCCCCTGCTGTGCCTGCAGCCGCACCGGTGGCGCCAGTGGGCGAGGCAGCACGAGAAGAGTGTGTGGAAGACATGGGGATGATTTATCTATCGCCGAGGAGCAGTCAGCGACAGTGCTTCTTAACAGTTGCAGGATAGGGGGGTAGACACTCCTGTCTCTGAATCTGTAAGGCCAGAACGCTAACGCGTCCTGCCTCCTGTGGTATGCCAGTGATACAAGGGCTAGGCCCAGGTTGGAAGATCCCTTTGCCATACTAGGAGCCGGCTGCCAGCCAGGATGTGTCTAAGACACGGCTCACTAGTTTGCGTCAGGGGGATATGGAATGATGTCTTTCAGAGCCCAAGGCTGTCTACCTCAGCCTTCTCGGCCTGTTGGTTGCCTCATCGCCACAAGTGGCTTCACTGAATCCTTTCCCATTGCCGCTACAAGGCAGGAGTCTGGTTGCAGAACACCATAAGGTGAACACCCCCCAGAGTCTGAACCAGGTTTTACACTCCCATGGTGAGGAGATCCTGCGCCCAGTGTGGAGCACCAGAGACAGCTGGCGCTAAGCTCCACAATACACAGCCCAGTGGGCCATGCACACCTGGATATGGATTAAGGGGCTACCAGATCCAATCTCCTTGCGCATAGCGCAGGGGCTAGGAAAACAGTGGGGGTGAAAGTAGGACTACTGGGCAGTACATGTACAGGAGGTTCCTCAGCAGTGACAACTGACGCCTCAGTGTCCACTGCCTTGGGCAAGGCTGGTGAGGCCCCAGACAGACCTTGACCTGGTGTGTGATCCTAAGAACACAGTGACCAGCCAAGTGGAGTGGCTTGGGCACCAGGGCCCATAACCTGATGAACAGCGCACATGAAAGGATGATACTCACAGTGACAAGAGGACTGTGGTGAGATATCAAGAGTGGCTGGAAGCAGCAACAGAGTAAGATCTAGCAAGTGAAGCAGATGGTGGTCTGGCACACAACAGATGAGAACTGGTGTGGTGCCAGAGCGTACATGGTACTCTACTTATACTGCTACAGGAAGTGACGGTAGTAACACTGGTCACAGTAAATACAAGGCGCATTGTTCTACAAGGAGACAAAAGGAATGTACTGTTCTGGAGAACAAGGCATATGGAACAATAAGAGTCCAGACTATGATATCATAGTGACATCACAATAAAGATAAGGAAAACAAAGGGAAGTACAAAGACAATAGTACAAGGACGGTCTAGAGAAGTCCATGATGTCATGTACATGTGATGTCATAGATAAGAGGATACAGTAAGTCCGAGATTGTAATGATCATAATGATCTAATCTACATGTCCTGTATATCTAATCTAAAGCAGTCCGTTATCTGCGTGTCCATGCGAGCCGCTAACTGCGCGCGGGTCACTTATCAACAGTAGGTCCTCTCTTCTCCGCGTTTATGGCTTCCTGTTGTCGCAGAGTGTGCGCCAAAGCATCACATTCTCCCAGTGGGAGATTCTCTCTCTACGCTGCCAGGTCTGGTCGTTACCACCTGTGCGTGGGAGAATTATATCGGGTTCGCTGTGCAATCACCCGTGCGCTGTCACTGACATATTATTGCCCTCTTAGCTCTGTGGCTTCGGGCAGCCTCGGTCACGAGTCGCGAGATGCATCGTCTCATAGGACCGATGTCGACCATCCTTCCGAGCCCGGATACGACTAATAGGCATCCGTTCTACGGTACGTGGCCATGTCTTAGGACGAGGACTTATCTGACAAAATCATTTCGAAATCATACGTTTTGCAGCCGTCACAGCCGCGTCTGCTGGGGTGTCGGGAATTTCTCCTGCCCTCTCAGCATCTTCTCTTCGGCCCATGCCATGATATTCGGCGTTCGATACTCTGCCTATGTGGCGCTATGCGCCATTTTCGTTCATGTCGCCACCCTCCCAACCATCTCTTGCCGCATCTCGCCACGGCTTTAGGGTGTCAGCAGCAAATCTCTATATGGGTCTTGCAACCTCTGGTGCGTTGTCGATCACGCGCATCCTGATGGCTGGCTGGCTGAATAACTGTGGCAGGAAAGTGGCCTGTGCCGTTCGGTATCGGCATCAAATCAGAGTCGTCACGGACTTGCTCATTGCTGCGCGAGCAACTCACGTATATTGGCAGTCTTCTGTATGCAATCGACGCCATAATAGGCTGCTTGGTAATGGCTGGTCGTACCATCACCACGTCTAGAGCGTTGAGTCGCGTGTACTGCCAGCGTTCTGGTGTATCTTGCGACTTTTGATATTCAGTATTCAGTCACGGTACATCACCAAATTGGGACTGTCCATATTCATGACTGACTATTATCGCTCGTATCGAGCAATAGGTAGATGTGCGAAGAAGATATTACGCGCGATTTGTGATGCCGTTGGCCTGTGGCAGGCGATTGCGCTATGTGCACGAACTGCAGCAATCGATAGGGCCATCGCATGATCTGCGTAGCCCGTGGCTGGCCTATGTCCAGCTTCGCCTCCGCGCCAGGATATTGCCCAGGTGTGTGGACGTCGTATGGGCTATAGGAGCTACACACGCGCGAAAAGGATATTGCGCACGGTTCTCATCAGGTGAGTATTTCGCCCACTTCGATCTTCCTGTAATATTCACGGGGTCCGACGTCGTGTGCAGTGTAGGTCCGACAAATGTTGAATCCGGTGAGGTACGCTGGGTGAGTCTCTTCCCCAGTTTCCTCCACTCAGCGCGACGCTAGCGTGTTGCCGTCTGTCTAGCGCTGGCAAACGTAGCTGACTATTGTCAGTCAACTCGGGAAATGCTCGTCCCCGAGTGTCTCTCTGTCGGATGCGTGGCTTCGAGGATGATGCGGGGCATGAAATTCCCTCTTACTGGCGATAGTCCGCGCTAATATCTTGCGTGGTGTATGATTGGTGAGTTTTCGTCACATGACTCCTCTCCATACCATTGCCCACTATGGCTGGCCCAAGGTCGTGCTCAGGCTCTGCGTCGTGTGGTACGCTGATCGTATGGATGGTATGTTGCCGATGGACAGGGCGTGGTGTAGTTCCATTGACTTTCACAGCTCCCCCTCGCACTGTGTATTTGGCGCGATCACAACAATCGGGTCGGGCGAAGAGATGGAATTGGAAAATGGGAACAATAGAGAGGTAAGTTAGTGCCTCAGCGTCTCGCTGGCCATTTTGGCCACCATGGTACTAGGTCTGAGAAGCGGCATTAATGTACTCTTTCCCTCTGTCCGTGCGGGTCGCATGCGGGGATTTTCCATCCGCTCCAAGGTGCGTCAAGTAGTCTTACGACGAGTAGTCTTGACTTCCCGCGCATCCTGGTCTCTCCCCTCTAGGTAACGCGCGATGATATAATGGGTAGCGCCGTCGGTGAACAACAGGAAAGGGGAATGTCCATCTCTGGACAAACTGTCTTTCTCCTCAATCCTAGTAGATAAGTTCACCAGTGACGCTTTGTAAACTGAAGTCTCGTCATAGGTTCCCTCGGCACAACTGTGCCTTTGTGCACGCGACGTCATCCAGTTAGGACATTCGCGTGTCTACGAGGAAACCGTCGACGAGGTTCGTCATCAGATAATGTCTGTAAACTGTTATAACTAATATGTCGATATGTCCGAATCTCCTCTAGCTTAAGGAGTGTTTCGGAAGTGGTGTAAGGGGATGTTTCCGCTTTGGTAAGTCAGATGGCGACTCGCCTTCCACCCTTGGTGGTCAGCGTTAGCGTCTCTGCTGCGGTTACATGTGTATGTACCGCCGGCATATGTCTTGAAGTCCCTATGAAATAAAGTGGTTTAAATTTAACGGAATAGAGGACGTTCTCCAGTCGCAGAGGTTAGCGACCTTTGAATACGGATTCGGAATCGAAATCCGCGTCCTTCGATGGGGACTTAGGAAGCGCCAATGCGACTACCGCAGCGTCTCATACAGCATGAACGCTGTGCGCTTCAAGTCATAGGTGACATGTGACATTGTCGCAGTCTCCACGCGCTATGGTATTCGCCGAGGTATCCTCGGCGGCATATATTCATTTCGTGTGTCTTAGGCACATGGGACTTTCTCTGCAGCACAATAAACTGCTGTGAAGTCCTTAATCATGCAGCTCGATCTGCCCATGATATTCACGATGTCGGACGTTATGTAGCCCGATCTACTCGTGATATTCACGGTGTCAGACTCATGCTGATAGTTTTACTATTCGATATAGTGTAAGGTTCTGCTTGTCCGTGAGGATGAGCGTGATATTGCAGGCTGTACTATTTCCCCGCAACGTTCACAGGGCCATTGCGCCTGTCTGTGCAAATACGTGCCTTGCGACACCATGCTCTACGCTAGTGGCATTGCCGCAACCTCCACCTATTTCATGTTGCCGTCGGGGTATCCTCGACGGTCTGGTGGATGTGTGCGTTACATGAGCAGGGTCACATAGCACTCGGAAATAAATACGGCTCGTATCATTCGCCAAGGTATCTTCTGCGAGTGATCCTAGCCTGGAGATACTTCATCCAGCCGTGCTGGACGCTTTCTCGCTTCTCGGACTCTCGAAATGCTGGCGTTTTCCAGGTGTACTGAATACCGGTGTCATCGGGCCCAAGCAATGTCGATTGTAGGAATAGGGGGTAATAATAGGATAGTGTGATCAAGAACGTTCTCACGCACGGTCAAAGTTTCATGCGCGCTAGACGTGTCCCACTGCACTGCCAGCGGACTCTCGGGATGTCAGTGTCATCCAATGGATGCCGATATCTCGGGTCCAGGCTATATCATCGCTCGTCCCTTGGATGCGAGCTTTGATGTGCGATAGGGACTTAGTCATAGTGGATAAGTATTCTCGCGCCTGGTCGAACCTTCTCGCGCCTTGGACTCCCTAGATGTCGATGTCATCCAGTGGTACTGGGTACCTGTGTCATCAGGTGTCCTCGCTCAGAAAGTATTGACTCTAGATGTAGGTTCGCGCGAGATAGGGGCTAAGATGTGTGCCCATAGATATGATGTGGAAAGAGGGAATATATTAGATGTACATGTTCACCTGGCTATGACAGGGCCCATAACCTATAGAGATTTATGGCAGCGGGCAGCCGGATAGGTGAACAATGTGTGAGCGTGGAGGATCTGAGGAGAGCGTATGCTCCTCTCTCTGAGATATTATTCTTAGATAATCGTTTAGCTACGGTAATATTACGATTATATAATATGTCGGTCTAGCCTCGGTTTGCCGGACTTGCCGTCCATTCCGGGCTGAATCCCAACACTAGGTGCCTCCATACAGACAACTTTTCCAATCAGAGTCTAGTTTGTTAACCATATTTGAACCAACTGCAACCTCAACCAGTTGTCAAAAGGAAATGTTGAACAACTGCAACTGCAACTTCTAAAAGCTGCAACTACTGCAACTGCAACCCAACCAATTGTAACTGGGTCAAAACCACTTATAACTAACAATATTGGGTACCTATAACATCTCAAAATTCCCTGGAAGATTACAATGCCATCATTCAGATAAAGATCTGATGTAATGTACATTTTTTGATTATTATTTGAACTAACTATACAATGATGGTAATAGCATCATGACAAACCCTATGGTCTGAAGTGTATGCACAGTATCTTAATTATAATTGCATTACAACTTATTCATCTGAGGAGTGGTGAGATTATAAGTCACCTAGGAGGGATTGTAATGTACCCAAGATAGGGTCATGATCCACTTGCTTTCCACTTGCTTGCATGGTCATTATTGGTAGTACTTGTCAGATGACATAATTTCACCATTTATTTGCACTTTTGATTATTTTTTACCTATCTTATCTATCTTATCTATTATTTTAATTTTAAAAAATTAATTATAAACTGCCTTGCTTAAGATTTGAACCCATGACCACATCATATGACTTGTTGACTTATTTTCCAGGATTGAACATTGTCCACTACATCAATATGTCTTGTATACCCAACCAACTATGTTTTATTTATATAGCAAGGCAGAAATTCAATCTGAAGATGGCAGTGATATGTAATATGACAACAACCAGTGTTAGGGAGCCACATGTCACGATCACGTGACATTTCCCACATATGTTTCAGTTTTGGTTTCTCAGTTCTTGACTTGGCCCGGACTTGTTATCAAGATCAGTATCAGATTGTTCTTGGAGTATTCTCGGATTGACAGCACGACTGCCAGTGCATGCCTCGCGTTGGTGACTCACTGTATGCCAGCAGATGTGCCAGCACATAAGACTCGCTGGCACTGACGTGTCCCTCAGAAAATGGTGTAGAAAATCACAGACAGTACAGTATATAAGGAAGAGTAGTCTAGCATGTATTCGGCATCTTGGTCTTTTCAATAATCTATCCCATCCCTTGTCTCATCTCTTGTCCCTCAAAGTCCGACGCTTTTTGCTTAGCTAAGCGACCCAGCCCGGTACTCCCGACCCTCTTGCGCATTCGCTTGAGGAAGAGTCCCTTGGACTGTAAACATCACAGAGTCACCAGACTATAAACTGTATTCGCGTACCCCTTGTAAACGATCCGGGTGATCATAACACCACAACTATATTACAACAAAATCCTCTTTTGAGTGGGGATTATAATTTGTATAACATCACCCAAATGCACAAAGCCAGTGTGATCGCGACAAGATTAGTCAGCGCATGTGACTACCAGGGGAAGGAGATCAAGTGTGAATCCATTCACCTCTCCATGACCAGTGTTTCCCAAAAGATACAGGGAGGAGATGAAGGTGAGAGACTGCTCTCTTTACATCGATTTCATGGGCTCTAAATACTACAAGATAATGCGCTTGTGCACCTGTCCTACTTGTACAATAGTTAGTATCTAGAACATATCTTGTAATATTTGAGACCATCAGAGACATATAATCATGGGGTCGTCACAGAAATATGCTGACATATTGTGTTCACTGATATCATTATGTGTGCATAATCAATGTATTTCCATTGTGATCATGTTACAATAAATATGATCTGACATTTCTGTAATGAAAACCAGAAAACAATGTACTGATGATACAGATCTATTGTAGATATTGTGATAAGGAACTAGTGATCATATGGTCAACAAGATTGTGACAATACCTGTGATCTGTCACTTTGCAATATGACTTTCAGGGGAAATCTTGAGATGAATGAATTTCTAAGTGCAAAAGCTTTGTGATTAAAATATAATGAAGTAAAACAACTAACAACTACTAAAAATATGAGTAAAATGATTGTTTTAATCATCACTTGCTCATTTTTTGGCCAATTTGGGTGATCTTAGGCTTGTTTCAATCAAAACATTTTGCTGACTAAGCAGGGAGTTGCAGCCAGTTGCAACTGGTTGCAACTCAGTTGTAATCAGTTGTATAACTGCAACTGAAGGTCCAGTTGCAACTGGTCAGGCCCAGTGGGAAGTCCGTCAATTCATGTGGGTTATTTTTCGAATGATATAGATTTAAATTGGGCGTCTATTAAATGTTCCGTATAGTCGAGGATTTTAGATAAATATCAGATAAATCTTCTACACTCTCAGATTGTTATTGATAACATTCGTGGATATTCGAGGAAAATTGAAATAAATCCACAAGGGGTCGGTCACTCGATATCCCACTTGAATCAACGGAAATCCTCCGAAATCACCACTTTTCGATTGCAGACGATTGTTGTACGATTAGATATAGACCTCATCAGACGGTATCGATTTTCAAGCCCACGAATGCAGTCAATTTTAATACATTAATAATCGATTTTTAATACAAGCATCTATTCGACAATCGTAGAAAAGAGACACCAACTCAGTCCAAAAACGACCACAGGGTGTGTGAGGCCAGGCTGTCCAGACTGCACCTAAGCGTGTGGTGTCCATGGGGCAATGCAGATGAGACGAGTGGGCTGAGCAAGTTGGCGACAAAATAAGGCAGGTGGGCAGAGAATACTAGGAAAAAAGAGCCGGGTTGAGTGTATAAATACTATAAACGTGAGCAGTTTGGATTTGTGAGGTGCTCGAGACAGACGGCATAAGGGGAGGGGCGGAGTGGAGGGGATTGGTTCGCATGCCCTGCATACACTTGGTCAGTTGACCGATGGTGCTTCGCTGGGCTTCTTGGCGGCCATCTTCGCTTTCCTCTGAAGAAATGTTCATCAATGGTACTGTGAAACTAATAAGGACTCACTGCGGTGGCTTGGGCGACACGCATCTCTGTTTTGAATTGCTGGGTATGGGGTAATATGCCGTTGGGCCTGCGTCAACGTGTGCTTGTGTGAAAGAACGCACCTCTTTGTCTGTGTCGGATAGCCCCTTGAAGTACGCGTCGAAGTCAGTGGCGAGACCTTGACCGCCTGGTTGCTGTTCGTTCCACTGGCGCATGCAGATATTTCTTAAGAGAAAGTGTTAGTATATGAGATGCAAGTCAAGTGATACGTACTTGATGGTGATCGTCCCGGTGGGTTCGGCTAAAGTGGTCGTGGTCTTTTGTTTCTTCGATGTTGCAGCTGCGGTCCTGCCCTTGGCCTTTCGCTTTTTCTCCGCATTGGCCATCGCTCGTTCGAGACAGAGGTTGGGAATGGGCGCATCTGTGGGGGTTGGGATGGGGGGTTGGCCGTCGGACGGACCTGCCATCGGTGTCTGCGCCGTTTCGGATGGTACTGGATGTGCAACGGCATCTTGATTCCCCTGTGCGACTGTTGTATTGGCCTGATCACGGACTGTGAGTTTGATTCAGCATTGAGGCGGAATCGCCCCATTGGTCATCACAGCAGGGTCACCAGGTGGCGTGGTTACAGTGGGTTGAGATGGGTCGTCTGAGTCGGGGAGTGTTTCCGTTGTTGCCGCGCCCGAGGCCTCTCTGAGTGTGCTGCTCATCGCTGCATGTGTCTGTGCGGCCGTTGTGGCATCCTCAGATGTCTAAGATAATAGCTGTGTTATAGACGGACTTGTACTCACCTGAATGGGTGCCGAGGACGCTGGAGCGGTGGGGGGTGGGACGACTCTCATCACTCCTGTGTGAGTTCCCAGAGATGAACTTGATGCCACGGGTGCGCTGACGGAAGAGTAAGAAATGTTGGACGGGTGCTGGACTAAGACCCGTACAATGGGTTTGCTATGACAGACTGCACGGGACCTCGGGACTTGGAACATATGTTAACATTGCCGAGAATAGCGAGGGCGTGATGTACCGATTGAGTTGATGGGTCGGGGTGCTCCCCGGGGACGATGGGACCCTGGGGCTTAGAATGTGTGTTAGCATCGCTGAGGATAGTGAGGACACTACGTACCAGTTGTGTTGATGGGCCGGGGTTTTCCTTGGGATTGTCGTCCGGCTGCAGGACACCTGCATCTTCTGTCCCTGGTGTTGTCTCCTCAATCCTGTGGTCGTCGCTCTCCGATCCATTGTCAGCTGGTTGTATGCTGTCGTCGGATTTGTCCGTTCCATCGTTCAACTTCATCCTGATGAGGGCAGGGTCGTCCAAGGCATCCACGATCCGGCCTGCATTCTCATCGGTGTTCTTCACTGGCAGTCGGAGTCCTCGGTTGCCGGCCCAGCCCGAGTAGTTCTGGATTGACCACTCCCGAAGCTTCCATGTCGCGTCGTCGCATAGAAGAAGGAAGTTGAATTCGGGATCCGTGAGCATGGCGTGTATGTACAGGTCGGACACGTCCCACGGCAACTTGCAGAATGTAGGGGTGGCCAGCCCCTTCTTGAGGAGAAAGTCCCAGATGGATCTTGCTTTGGCGCTCATATTGCCAAGCATCTTGACACTGATCGGGGTACCATCGCGGCGTTGGAGATATATGTGAGGGTGGCCCACTTCGTCTTGATCTTTCTTGCTTGGGCGTCCCGCCTTTCCTTTGGTCTTGTTCGTGTCCGACGGATCTCCACTTGATTCTCCTTTCTCGGCCTTGGCCGTGGCTGCTGCAAGGACAAACTCGTGCTTCATCCAGATCGTTACTTCGGGGTTCTTGCTTCTCTTCCAGGGTGCTGGCATCGGTCCGAGGTCTGTCAAGTATGTGATTTGACCTTCGTCGCCACCTGCACCCTTGAGAGTGTGGTATTCCCTTGCGAATTTGTCGATCGACCCTCTGGGCCAATGATGTCATCAGCAACAGTGGCCCGAGGTTTCTCCATAGCACGTACTCGAGTGTATCACAACGCGCCTTCAATAAATCGATCTGCTTGTCGCGGTCTTCTGATCTCCTGGGTCTTCTGATCGATGGTCCCTTTGAGAGCTTCGATTTCTGTCGCTCGGTTGCTGGCCACCGTCTTGAGCCCCATGTAGAATGCGTTGCGTTCTAGAATCGCCTCAGTGGCACCTGCGACCGTGCTGACCACGATATCTGTATTCTGGAGCGTGGTTAGCATGACATGGCAGTGAAAAATACTATATGTGCTTACCTGCATCCCTTGTATGCCACCAAAAGTGTTCTGTCTGATGGCACTATTTCCTGTGCCGTTGAACTGCCACTGGCCCTGATTCTCAGGCACTTGGAATCCCATGTCGCCCATCGAGCTGCCGTCGAAGCCATTCCCAAATCCAGGATACGACATTGGTGGGAGTGGGAGAGAGTGGAGATTGGACTGGGGATGAAAAAAAAAACGACGATACCCCACCCAATCGCATGTCGTGCCTTTGGGGCTTTGGCATCCATAAGTACACCCAATGCTCCACCTCCCCGTAGATCTCTTGAGTCACTCCCCCACCATGTCTTCTGAATCTGAGATCACACCCAAGTCCCCCAAAGCTGCAGTCATCTCAGAGTCGTCCGATCATATCTACCACTGGTCTAAGACTCCAATCAGCCGTGTGGAGGCTCTTGCTATTGAAAACATACATGAGGCAACGTTGCGAGATCTTCTGCGTGCGTGCAATCTTGCTGTGTCCAAACTCCTCTGGGAGCGTAACCAGTTGTTGTGCGAGCGGTGAGTCTATTCCCATCTTGTCTCTCTCGTTGACCCTCATATTCTCAAGGGTCGAACTCGGGGCCGAGCCACTGTCGTACTGTGAGTACGACTTCCTGAGTCAGCCTACCTCCCTGCGTCCTTACAGGATTTCGGCCTGGGGACATGTTCTCAGGTATCACTCTGATAGGCCCAATCGGCGTCCAGCGACGTTTCCCAAGGACATTAGTTACTTCCGATTTCTTCTTTTTCACTCAACCTACCCCCCACAGCAACGCCTCTTCGATCAAAGCGTCCAGACAGACGGCGACCCTGTGGAAGCCGACACCACACTCACCAAAGTTGACACCAGCACGCTCAACGAATCTTGCACCAAACGCAAAGAAGTCGAACAAGATGCCGGAGAAACTGACCATGACGCCAGAAATAACAAAAGGAAGAGGGAGATATAATTATTATTACTGCTACTGTGTGCCAGCATAACAAGTCGTATTGTACCTTGCGTCCGAGCTGTACTACTATATTTCGAATCAATTCGAATCCATTTGATCGCCCATCTTGCCTTTTTTGGCAGCTTGACTGGTACTGTCATTTCAGCCAATCATCTTACTGCTTCTTTTTGGGCCCCGGCCCGCTTCCCTTGCGATCGCCTTGTGTCTTCGTTCCTGTACTGTATACATACACCCACTCTAATCCAACTCTACCGCACATTCCTTGTCGTTCTCTCTTACCGACACACACTTGGTTTCCACCACACTCTATGCCTTGGCCTCGGATCCTGACCGGGTTCTGACACCCTTCTACGGCAACACCTCAAGGCTTTAACCAAACCCAGCCTATCGTCGCATCAGCCATCTCTATGTTGGTCACAACGTATCCCCCTCAGTTCGCAGAGACGCTCTCCTCACTAGGCCAACGGCATGACTCTTCCTTACCGCCTGCAAGATACTGGGCACACTGAGCCGCACCGAGCCTCTTTGCATTTGTTGGGCACAGAAGAGGACAATATGGTGCGTCGTATGTTGTTCTTACCTAACTTCATATGCTTATAATTTCACGTTACCCAGACACTTGGTCCCCGTTCCCTCATATTCACACACGTCGCCCGTCTCTACTCCGTGTCCCACTCGCCACCATTTGTCACCCCAACCTGCGCTCATATTTCACTGGTATCTCCCCCCTCCCATTCTTTTGATCTTCATCGCTTACCCAAGGTACCCAATAAACCCGATGGCTCTCCAGAGGTGGACGTTCTAGTACGTCGTATTTGTTCTTCTTCACCTCCGTCATATACTCATAACTTCACATTGACATGACTCTTGGACTCCTTCCCTTCGCACATGTCGTCTGTCTCTACTCCACATGTCCATGTTTACCCCCCCGTACCTGCGTTCGGTTTCACTTATCCCTCCACCCTCTCCCATCCTCCTTCTTTCCGTTACCATGAGTTTGACCTGCGTGTATATAACGTTGACTTCTACCTGCGAATGACAATTTCCGTCTTAATTCAGATGTTTGCCTTAGTAAGAACCGTTGTCAACGCAAACACAAGCACACGTTATATGAGCTAAACAACACCTGCCAATGTCAGCAACGATGTAAGACAACAACATGTAATGTAATGCATCAACTGTCCTCCAATGACACCTCCTCTTTGTCCTCCTCCGTGGGATATTTCGTGACATCTAAGTATGCGTGCCGCATGAGAGAGAACTTTCCGGTGTTCTCCACACCGTCTTCATCGACTTTGTATTCCGGGAACATCGAGACAACCATGTGGATTGCAGTGATAGGAATGACAACGCGAGTTAGAGTGGGTTCGCAAAGGTAAACTGTTTCACTGGAGTCAGAGAATACATCCTTGTCGGGCAAGGAGAATAGCGTCACCATTGCCAAGGGGTGATGTGATCCTCCGAACCACATGTAGAAATAGAATTCTACGTTTGCTATACACATTGTAGAATTATATTCGATCTACATAATTATTCTCAGTATGAAAAGGCAAGAAATAAGAGCGTTCCTCACCTCAACACACGAAGCATGCCGAACGTTTGATAGTATGCACGACTCCTGCCAGACGGAGCGCGCCATTTGCCCATTGGGGAGCCATAGTTTAGCCCATCGACAGATGGTCTTTGACCACGAATCTCGATTGGGCCACCCTTGCTGGCACCAATACGACATCAGGGCTGCAAGTTCGTCTTCTGAAAGTGGGGAGGGGTATTGCTCGCAATGAGGGAGCAAGGCATATCCCCCGCACCCCTCAAACTCACGCACGCCTCAAGAGAGAGATGTTCCCTGCCGCCCACGGAGTTCAAGCTGAACCCCAGGAAAGCGAGCCTGGAGTGAGTTTACCTGAGCGTGTAGAATGGCCCGCTGTGTGAGATTGGCATACAGGTCCCAGTCTTGTCTGATCTCGCGACCCAAATTCCCAATGGCGGTTTCAAGTGTCCACTGAGCATAGCAAGCAAGGGGACCCACACGAACAGTCTCCGGAGCCATGTGAGTCAGCATGTGGATGCTATGACGGACGAAATGAATCCGCGCCTCCATGCGCTGGTAATAGAGGTCTTCGAATTCCTCTACGAAAGCCATCAGTAGACGATGGCCCTTGAGTAGTGTTGGGGAAGTTCGGTCCCAGACCAATCCAAACTTGGTTTGAACCGAACCCAAACCGTTTAATCGGTTTGGGTTTGGAAATTTCTGAAAATAAACCGAATGGTTCGGTTTGGGGTTTGGGACCCCCAAACCGATGCCAAACCGTTCCAAACTGATTAAGAAAAATTATTAAAAATTATTTTATATTTTGTCCTTAAATGGTTTGGTTTGGTTCAAACTGAGTTCAAACCAAGTTTGAACCAAGTTTGACTGAGTTTGAACCAAAATAAATGGTTAAATTTATTATTATTAAAAATATTTCATGTTTTTGGTGTCAAATTAAGTTTAAACCAGGTCTTAACTGGTTTAAACTCGGTTTGAACTCGGTTTGAACCAAACCAAACCGATTAAGAAGCAATTTAAAACACCTTTTTTTAATCGGTTTGGAACGGTTTGGAATGGTTTAGAATGGTTTGAAGCGGTCTGGGCCGGTTTGGGTTCGGTTTGGTGAAAATTAAATGGTTCAGTTTCCGGTTTGGCCAAAACTGGCCCAAACCGAACCGAACTGAACTTCCCCAACACTACCCTTGAGAATGTCTTTGAATGCGATGCTATGGCGTTGGAGGATGCGGACACCCGAGACAAGTTTACAATAATGTAGCCAGTATTTCTGAGGTAAAATGTGTCGAAATAGCATAGGACCTAGACCATAGAAATATTGCTGGTATTTCCAAGCTTTGTAACCCGAATTGATCTTTTTGGAGGGATCACGTGGTGCACGTCCGAACGACGAAGGGATGAATGGGACTGTCTGGGCCACAGTATCCCCATGCGCGTTCCACAACGGGGTCTTCTTGTAGAACGTGCCCAGTCCCAAGTCTCCCTGTCATCATCATCGCCTACATCCAGTTTGCCAGTGAAGAGCTTTAAGAATAAGTCCGGTTCGTTGAGTACAGTAAGATGCATGATGTCCATAGTAAAAACGCTGGGCACCGAGATGGGCTGACAAGGAAGACCACTGAATAGTGTCTGCTTGCAGAGCCCAACCTCGAGCTGGCAAGCCCTGTACTCGGCCAGAGTGTCCGCCCCAAGTAGGTAGCTCAAGTTCCTCGAATACTTATGAGGAAGGTTATTACGATACACGTCGAGGTTGGCATCGGTGACATCAGGATGGCAGCACCCAGGGACTTCATAATTGAGAGGAGCGTCCATCGCAGGGTAATAGTGCGAATCACCAGTGTGGCGCCGCCCCGGCATGTCGCAGTACAAGCGACAACCATATCAGCCACTGTGCCCGACCATACCCAACATCGAAGCACTGCCAGGGCTGTTGGCAGTTCCGAATAGGACCAGAGGACGTGCGCGAGTGATCAGTCTGTTCAGGAACGTGTCGTATATTTTGAGACCCTCGCGCTGCAGTGCCGCCACATGATAGAGTGAAGGGAATAAGAAAGAGTCCATGTCCGCAGGTTTATAAGGACCCAGGACAATGGCACTGGGGATTACGAACGCCTTCTTGTAGCGCATGTCCGGAGGGAGGTTGTGGAACACCCAGATAAAGACCCAGGCCTCGGATGGCTGGTCAGGGCGAAGCTGAGCACCATCAATAGAAAGCTGCAGTGTTACAATCACCCGGATCGTTTACAAGGGGTACGCGAATACAGTTTATAGTCTGGCGACTCTGTGACGTTTACAGTCCAAGGGACTCTTCCTCAAGCGAACGCGCAAGAGGGTCGGGAGTACCGGGCCGGGTCGCTTAGCTAAGCGAAAAGCGTCGGACTTTGAGGGACAAGAGATGAGACAAGGGATGGGATAGATTATTGAAAAGACCAAGATGCCGAATACATGCTAGACTACTCTTCCTTATATACTGTACTGTCTGTGATTTTCTACACCATTTTCTGAGGGACACGTCAGTGCCAGCGAGTCTTATGTGCTGGCACATCTGCTGGCATACAGTGAGTCACCAACGCGAGGCATGCACTGGCAGTCGTGCTGTCAATCCGAGAATACTCCGAGAACAATGTGGGAAATGTCACGTGATCGTGACATGCAGGGCGATATCTGATGCCTTGAAGCGACCTTGGCTCCAGGCATCAAGAAGTTCCCGACCACAAGCCGTGTCGTCATACACAGCAAGGTTTCCACCATTTCCCCTCGCAATCTCGAGGTTCTCGGCCAGCTTTGTCTCAAGATAATGCATCCGCTCAGCCATTTCGTGAGAACCGTAGAGCACTTGTATAACGGGGCCAACAGGGATGGTTGAGAACCGTTTCTGAGCCTTAGTAGTCCCAGGGACATAGTGAGGACTGCTGCACCGTGGACAGGAGTCCAGTTCGCTATAGGAGCCAGTGTATGCCACACAGGACCGCATACACATGTTGTGTTCTAGAGGTACGATGCCCAAGAGCCAACGAATGCATCGCTTCACTTGATCGAAGCTCAAGAACTTGCGTTCGGGGTTGTCGAGGAGCTTGATCTCCTGGATAGTGTCATAGTGGTCACGCGAAGCACTAGAATTGTTGACAAAATGCCGTATAGAACGCAGCAGAGGTGAAGGATCAGCCAGTTCTGGCTCCTGGCCAGGGTTGCGTAGATTATTGATGTCTTGAGGGCACATTCCACTGTCCTCGAGAACCGCTACGCGCAGCATATCAACAAACTGCTGAGTCGTCTGCAGATCAGGAAGGTGGATGGGAGTGTTGTGACCGTCTTCTAAGCTATCCAATGGATCGGGCTGTATCCGTTCTCGAGCTGCAGTATCACCAGAAGCACCCAGAGCAGCCTGAGATATCGCAGAGTCCTGGGTACTAGGGCCGCCAGTATCTATTTCCTCGTATTGGTACGGCTCAGGGGATGGAGGAACAGACAACTGGACACCATTGGCGACAGGAGGACTATGTTCTGGTGTACTACTAGATACAGAAGACAGCACGTTCGCTGAAGCCACTTGAGTGCGTGGAGCCACAGGCTGATTTGGCAGAGATGGCAGCGCCGAGGACATGCCTGCGGAAGGCCCATTGCTCGCACTAATGCCATTGATACGCAGATGTGCCTCCAATTTTGTATGCAGCTTACGACAAACGACGGACCTGCGACCGGTCTTGGGCTTGGTCTTAGGTGGCATGGGGAATTGACCTGTATACACGATACCGAGCCTCGGATTGGGATTAAACTCACATACATCTGACGCAGATGTACTGCCATTCACACGTCGATTGTCTCAAGTAATCTGTCGATTACAATCGATGTGGTTTGTAGGTAATCAATGCCAAATTGACTTAATCTACAATAATCCGAGTTTATCGACGTAATCGACGGACTTCCCACTGGGGGTCAGGGTTGGATTAGTCTTTTTGCAGTTGGAATGACTGGACCTAAAATCACTAGATGGAAATAAATTTGAGAAAAAACTTGTATTGTGGATGGTCACATGGGGCATGTAAGCTACAGCAAGTTCATAAACCCATTGTCATCACATAGTACTATTCTCTCAATATTAGCCAATATATTACAGTGTGAGGTGGAGCTGTGCATCAGGAGGTGTTTGAAGCTGATATTGGTGATGACAAGGCCAAGTCAGAGGCTGGGCAAGCAAGGATGTGCAAATCAATAAAACATCAGTTGGTGGGCTTGCAATACTCAGCCTAGTGTGTGATCTTAGTATAGGTGACAGAAAGGGATGGTGGGTGGCAGGGAGGCCTCTGCATGGATAGGTGTATATTCCTTTGAAAACAAACATGACTTCATGCAGATTGTCTGTGAGAATGGTTAAGATGATTTGATTGATCAATGGGAGTGATAGGAAATGGGAGAGGCTGCACCTTGGTGACTTGGGATCTGTGAACAACATTACTTGGACATCTCTAGGTTTATTTGTGAAGAAGAGTTTGACTGTCATGAGGGCCACATTCCTGGGGATGGCAATGATCTTGAGGATGGATGGGTATCTAAGGAGGTGGAGGTAGTTGAGTACACAGATATTGTTGTTGGTGGATGCAACATTCAATTGGGTCAATAATGGGATGGCCACTTGTTCTCAATAACCACTTGGTCATAATTATCCTGATGTATGAGGTAGAGGTAGCAATGGAGATCTGTTGCCCTGATGCTTTTTGTGTAAATGTTAGTGTTTGCAGGTCAGGTCAGGGTAACTGCAAATAACTGGAACCTGACTGGAACCTGACTGCAGCTGACCTGACTTCAGGTCAGGTTCCAGTCAGGTTCACAGAGGTTTGCTGATATTTGTAAAAAAAATATGAAAGTCAGGTCAGGTTACCCCCAAAAAACTGGTTCTAACTGGTTCTGACTGGTAACCTGACCAAACCCTGACCAAACCAACAGGTAACCTGACCAAAGGTTCAGTCAGGTTCACATGTAATTTTCATATTAGTGAACTGGTTTGGGTTCAGTTACCTGAAAAAATAGCAAAAACTGAACCTGACTGAACTTTTAAACACTAGTAAATGTAGTTAGCTTAGTTAGCTTGTTCTTGTTGTCACTGTAAGTCTCACTGTGTTGGTGTATTAGGTGGCAGATTGCAATCTGAAGTGGCATATTCACTGGTAAAGTCTGCAGACACTCTGTACTTTTCCATTATCAGTGGAAGATTCCATTTCAATGAAAAAAAAATGGAGGACATCTAGGGCTCCAGATGCCTTAGCTGGTGGATGAACAGTGGGAGTGGGTACAAGAGGGCCATCCAAAGAACCAGGCAAGGCAGGTCCCTCTCAGTAAAAAAGGGAAGTCAGCCAGTAGTCAGGCCTAGTCAGGTAGTAGTCAGGTGGTAGTCAATATTTTTGCAGAAGTCAAGAAGTAGTCATTTTATAGTCAGTTAATGTCACCTTGTAGTCAATTAAAAGTCATAATGACTCAGAGAAAAACATCAATTGTGGTGATGCAAGTGGGATCTATTGAGATGGGGAAGGGGAATGTGGGATGGGGGTGAGGAATATGGGAAAGGGGAATATAGCAATGGGGGAGGGGAACATGGGGAGGGGGATGTGAAGAGGGGGGATAAGGGAGAGGGGGGGGGAACATGGGGGAGGGAAATATAGGGATGGGGGAGGGGAACATGGGGATGAGAAGTATAGGGATGAGGGTGGGGAATATGGGGATGGGGAGGAGGATGTGAAGAGAGGGAATATGGGGGAGGGAGAGGGGGACATGGGGAATGGGAATATAGGGATGGGGGAGGGGAATAGGAGGAAGGGGAATATGGCAAGGGGGGAGGAGGACATAGGGATGGGGAATATGGGGAATGGGGAGGGAAACATGGGGAAGGGGGATGTGAAGAGGGGGAATATGGGGGGGCCAGGGGAACATGGGGGAGGGGAATATAGGGATGGAGGTGGGAACATGGGAATGAGAAGTATGGGGGTGGGGGTGGGGAATATGGGGATGGGGGAGGGGAAGGGGAACATGGGGAAGGGGAATACAGCAAGGGGAGAGGGGAACATGAGGAAGGGGGAGGGGAACATGGGGAAGGGGAATACAGCAAGGGGAGAGGGGAACATGAGGAAGGGGGAGGGGAACATGGGGGAGGGGAATATGGGGATGGGGGAGGGGAATATGGGGATGGGGATGGGGATGGGGATGGGGATGGGGATGGGGATGGGGATGGGGATGGGATGGGGATGGGGATGGGGATGGGATGGGGATGGGGATGGGGATGGGGATGGGGATGGGGATGGGGATGGGGATGGGGATGGGATGGGGATGGGGATGGGGATGGGGATGGGGATGGGGATGGGGATGGGGATGGGGATGGGGATGGGGAACATGGGAATGGGGAATATAGGGATAGGGGAGGGGAACATGGGGAAGGGGGATGTGAAGGGGGGGAATATGGGGGAGGCGGAGGGAAACACAGGGAAGGGGAATACAGGGATGGAGATGGAGGTGGAAGCATGAGAAGTATGGGGGTGGGGGTGGGGAATATGGGGATGGGGGAGGGGGGAGGGGGATGTGAAGAGGTGGAATATGGGGATGGGGGTGTTGGAGTTCAGCTGCATGTGCTGAGTAAGCATTGGGCAACTCTGAGCTAGCTGGGGTCAGAAATGACCAAGTTGAGCACAGTTTTTATGATCCAGCCAGATCATTCATACTGTAGGGTCAAGGGTTTGAGGTGAGTAAAGGCAAAGGGGTAACTTTGCCTAGAAGATGTATGAGACAAGAGGGACATGCTGCTTCACTCGCGATGAGAGAAACTTGGCTGGGATTTATCCAAAGCTAAGACAAGGAATCTGCAAGCCATACATCCTCGTACTTATACTTGTACAGACTGTGTTTATCGTTACTATTTTCTAAGAGTGAAATGTAGAGGCCTATGCAAGCGCCTCACTGGCAGTCAATGAGTCACTTTCTGAAACACTGTCATTCTGACCTTTCTCTGGACACATCATGTGTCACATGATTGTGACACAGCCCCCTCACTAGCCAAAGGCGTCCCGCCTTCTTGATGAGTACTTGGGAATGAATGGTGGCAACATACATCCATCTGGTTGTATGGTATGAATTGAATATGAGTGCGCGTCAGGGAATCAGATAGGCAGTGAGTACATGGATTGTTGAAACATGGGTGACAGATGGGGACATAGCAACAATTGCCACATTGGCAGAAGACATGGGGCTTCAGGCACTCTTGAGTGATATGCTTTTTATTGCAGTAAGGACAGAGGACATCATGAGGAATCTCCTTGTGGAGTCGTGGAAACGGGAGTGGGGGAATTCGAGGTGGTGGCAGTGGGTCTCTGAGTGGTGGGCATGGGGGAATGGGATGTGGAGCGACGCTGTCTAGACTATCAAGATGAGCCCAGAACCTTCTATCATTAGACCCTGGTTCATTGATATGATAGACATCTAGTCCTCAGGGTAGAGGTTGCAGCAGAAAGGGGTAGATGTGAGATGTGATATTGGCCTTGCAAAGACACTTGTCTATTCCTTTAGCATCTGCCAGTCAATCGTTCCATGCATTGTCTAATTCATGCATGTGCACAAATAAGTTGTGTTTCCTGCATGTTGACATGCAGGAAACGATGGATGTCAGCCACTGCTCCTAGATCTCCTATGAGGGCTAGGGCTCTGTTGACCTCATGTCTGGCTGAATGCGTCTCCATGAACAGCGCCAGTGAATGGCCTTGGATCACCCCAGCCTGTGTTCATGGTGGTAGAGGGATAGCATAAAGTGGTTTGTAGTACTGTGGTTTGCCCTTCCCTTCCATGCCCAAGGCAACCAGTTGATCTTGTTGATTGATGGCAAAATAGATGTATGGCGCTGGTCCCCACGTACCATCCTCGTAGAGGATATCAAAGGCATATGGTTCCATGTGCCTCGCAATCTTCCATCCCACACCTGGATGCTTGGGCACGATTGGTTCTGCTAATTGTACTTCCGGTGGTGATCTGAATGCCTCTCCAAAATCTTCCTTGGGTGGGCTAGTTGGGTGTGGTCCCTCTGCACTGCTAGAGAAGAGACTGAGATCAGGGCTGGGGGGTCAACTGGTCTTTGTGGCAATTCCTCAATGGACTCTTCAATTGGGGATGGAACATCACTAGGGTAAATTCCATACTCCTGGATGGCATCCTGGGCTAACTCTTTGCGCTTCTCACGATGGAGACATTCTTGGCACCTCACTCTGACCCACAAGTGGCAGTGCCAACAGCTGTTGTTTTCCTGATAAGTCATGAAACCAATAGAGTCATCCTTTGTAGTGGGCATGTCTGTGCGAGTGTCATGGCCTGCAGCGACACAAGCCCAGTTGTTGACATGGTGGTCGATGTCTAGGTGCATGTCTGCAGCAGGTTCAGCATCGGGGACGAAGTAGTACTGGGGAGGATGGCGAGGGTGAGGTTGTACAAGAGGATCCATAGTTAGCAGATTGATCTGTTGCGACGTATGTTTACAATCTTTATAGTCTTGAAGTAGGTCTGGGGCATGGACGTCCACTGCATTTTCCCAACTATTGTAGCCATTGGCATATCCCTTCCAGTGAATGAGATATTGAAGTGTTTTCTTTTGCCCGGTTCTTTGTTCTCCCCATATCTCTTCCACTTCCCATTCTTCTTGTCCATTGATTATGTCTGGGTGGGTAAGGTTCTTCAAAGTTCAGTCCATGAATCTGTGTTTCATGATGAGGTGTCAACAGAGTGGCGTGGAAAATGTTATGGATCTTCCATTGTACTGGTAGTACTAATCAATAAGACGTCTTGGATATTACTTGTGCCACCATGAAAGGTCTGTATCTTCTTGGGGCCAGTTTGGCCATAGGTTTGTGGTTCTCAGATTCGTTGCTTCTAGCCACACCTTCTGCCTGACAGCATATTGTTCATGCTTGGAGTCTCGCACCCATGATTCTTGTGCCAGTTTCATGGCCAACACCACTTGCCTTCTAGCCTCTTGCAATTGTTCCAGTCGGCATGACGCTTCTTGCAAGTTCATGCAATTATCCTTTGGTTGGTGGACATGTGGCATAAAACTGAAGAGAAGCTCAAACAGTACTTGCTTTGTAGTTTCCGATTTCCATGCGTTCAGCACATATTGGGCTATAGGTAGCCAGTCCACCCAATCATCGTTATGATTGCTGAAGATGTGGAGGTATTGCTCTAATCTTTGATTTGTCCTCTCAGACCAGAGATGTCAACAAGTTGTCATCAAATGAGTGTACTCGCGAGTGTGACTCGTTGTGATGAGTACTCGTTCCCACGAGTACACACAAGTACAAGTTTCCATTTTCAATCGCACAAGTACTTGTAGTACTTGCAGGGTCACATGAACATTTTCCGTGTTAGCAAAGATGTCAAGAAAGATTTGTTTTATTAGACACTAAATACTACAGTACTGTCTAAGTAACTACTATAGTCCCACTGCAGTGCTCCATCTCAGTGCCACCATCTCAGTTGTTGTTGTCAGCCCATTGCTGGCGTGTTGTGTCGTTCCATCGTGATTGCCCCTTGTTGTTGGCCATTGCCCCATGTTGGAGATGTCAACAAGTTATACTTGTGAGTATGAGTACTCATCGGAATTTTCCAAAGAGCCACTTGTACTTGACTTGTACTCATCGGGATAAGTACTTGTGAGCATGAGTACTCACTGGAATTCCGCGACCGAGACTCGTACTTGCGGCGCAAGTACCCGTTTCAAACCACGAGTACTCGTGTACTCGTACTCATTTGAATTCTACGAGTACTCGGGTATGTTGTAGTGCGCGCAAGGTGAATATAATCATCTAGACTACTGTACAGTGTACCATATTACCCCTATAGATAGTACAACCGGACCTGACAACTCTGCGTACTGAGCACAACTCATGTGAGCCGTGGCTCATCGCTGACCCGTGCCTCAGCATTCGATAATGGTCAATTCATTCTTGTGGGTTGGCGTGCTCTGGTTGTGTCTTGGCTTCCATGCTGAGATAGAGACGGATCGTTCAACGCTTGTGGGTTGGGGTGTTGCAGTTGCACCTTGGCTTCCGTGCTGAGATAGACTACAGGCATTCAATTAGTGAGTACTTTGCAGAGTGACGTTGAATAGTACTTAGGTTTTTCACCATTTGTGGGGCTTGCTGGTGCAGGCGAGGATGCCGCCGCTGGAGCACTCTGCCAACGCGAGCCGTGCAACCCCAATCATGGCAGTGACGGTAACACGATAGAGCAGTGATGATCGGACGTCGGCAGCAGTGATGGTAATGCGACAGCAAGGTAACGGGGAGGATGGCGATGAGGGGGGAAATTGGATTGCTGGGTTCTAGTTTCCCAAGACTGAAAAGGCGCATGAAAAAATGTGAAGGAACAGAAGACACGAATAGTAAGTAAAGAAGTTCCTGATATTTACTCTAGATTGGCTAGTTGCACGATGGTGTCATCATCTTTCTCAGTAGCTTATCTCCCTAATAGATATATCAGCATAAATATGCATGCAATCTGATGAACTTACATCCGTATGCTGCCTCTGTAGGGTAAACATGGTGGGTCATCACATGGACCCCATTTTCCTCACAGAAGTCTACTGTAATATGACCACCCCATCTTGCCAGGCCGCTTTCCCCATGCCAGCCCGTAGGCCTGTATATTATTGTGAGTACCGGGTGGCGTTAAATGTGCATAAGAACTCACCTTATGGACGCGGATGTCATGTTCCGCTCCCAGAGCTTCATCCTCACAAAGTGTGCTCAAATGCGCCACTCCGCAAAGGGTCGTTGTGTTTTCTTGGCACTGTAGAGACCATTCCATTCAATAATAACCGCCATTGGGGCGAAAAAGTCGAAATGTGTGTGCGAGGCGAGCGAGATGGTGGCTGAGGGAAAGAATTAAAATTTGTACTCATTAGCCTGGGAATATTTGATAACGCGAGAAAAACAAACGTGAATCAGCAGCCCAACCTCTTGTCGAGTCCTTGGGCAATGGTAGCTGCTGTAGGCTTGTTGATAGTGCAGAGGATCTGAAGGCCTGCAATAGTGCGGGGTCTAAGATTACAAGATCGAGTGAGATCGGGGGAGGGGATATAAGAAGGGGTGTGTACTACATGACAACAATAACCCAAGACCCACTAGGCAGCCCCTGTCAAATCCATAGCTGTAGGCTTGTTGTTAATGCGGAGGATCTGAAGGCCTGCAATAGTGTGGGATGCAAAATTATGAGAGTGAGTGAGATCGGGGGGGGGCGATATGAGAAAGGGTGTACTACGTGACAATGATAATCTGAGACTCACTGGGTGGCCTTGTCAAGTCCATACGTGATGGTAGCTGCTGTAGGCTTGTTGCTAATGTGGAGGATCTGAAGGCCTGCAATAGTGTGGGGTGCAAGGTTATGAGAGCGAGTGAGATCAGGGGAGGTGATATGAGAAGGGGTGTACTACGTGACAACAATAATCCGAGACTCACAGGCGGCCTTGTCAAATCCATAGGTGATGGTAGCTGCTGTCGGCTTGTTGATAACGTGGAGGATCTGAAGGCCTGCAATAGTGCCAGTGTCCTTCGTCACCTGATGCTCAGTGTTGAATAGGCAGGCAACAACCGTGACAGTACCCTTGCTGAGGTAGGCCCTGGTGGTCTCCTTCACCTTACCTAGGACCATAGTAGTGATAGTAGCTGCTGCTGTAGGCTCATTTATAATCCTGCAACAGTGTCGGATCATTGGTTGTCTGATGGTCAGCATTGAGTAGGGGACAACCGTGACAATATCCTTGTTGAGGCAGGCCTCAGTGGGCTCCTTCTCCTTACTTATGACCATGGAAGTGACCCCCCGAAAGTCATACTCTTCAACTTAGCTGTACAGCAGATACAGCCAGCCAGAGAGGAAGAAGGAGAGACGGTTGTAGCTGCGGAGTCACACCACTAGTGGACTGTCATGCACCAGCCCGTTCTGACTCTTCTGGGTGACCGCGCTACTTTCTTGCTCTCACATCGATCGATTTCGATGAAACCTTTCGTGTATTCATGGGACCATGTTGAGTTGGGTGGTTGATGACTGGAAGTTTCGTATGAGCCTATGAAAGTTGGGTGGTTCGTACAGTCTATTGGTGTTCGAATCACTTTTGTCACATAGAAGAATCATGATGCCTCGCGCGTCAGATTACTGAGACTGTACTACTACTGTATGTATGCAAGTCCCCTTAAGGCTCACTCACCTCACTTGCCCCATTGCACCGCCCAATGTCAACATCCGGAACATATTTCAATTAAATACCCTGTTCTTGCTACTCATGCCCCTCAACCGATCACTGTTACAACTGGGACCGATTGCACTTGTGAGCCAAATTCGTGAGACCAAGTGTGAGCTATTATTGATATAAAAACTTGTGCCATTACTACGCGTGCGCATTTCACTTCTGATAAGTCGAACTATCTAAATGCATAACTAGGACTCTGATAGTGTGTCTATTGAAATGACACTTGCTTTCCATTTTTTGCTTCATGTCCACCCTTCTCTGATCTTTGTCTCGAATTCTTGCTCAGGGAGGAGCCCATTAACTTTACTCCACAGCCCTACCATGACAGTTGACCTTGCTGAGTCCTCTGAAAGTTGATTTCACAACTTAGTTATTGTACCTCCAGAAAACGAGAACATGCGTTCGGGGTCTACAGATGTGGCTACGAATAAAGAATTAGCCACGCATGAACGAAATTAAACTACGAACAAACCTGGAACTGAGAGATAGTCAAGGACCATTTGTGCGAATGCTATGGCATTACATTTGCTATGGCCTCCCCCACCTTCCATTGCTTCAACCAATAGCCAATGGGGTCCATTACTTTAGGAAGTGGCAGGGCGCTGAGGTATTCTTCCAAGGCGTCTCCTTGTCCAACTTCGTGCCCATAATTCAGTACAATGTTAAAGTCAACTTTACCCTTTTTTAAACACGAACTGGTAGTTACAGGAGCCGACACAGACACTGGCTGAGGTGGCTCGTCTGGCTCGTCAACGGGATCTGGCTTGTATTTCATCATCCATACCGATTGGAGGAGTCTCAGTGCCTCGTCGATCCACTCCTGAGGCCACTTGTGGTGGGAAAAATAAAACGTCTTGAACCGAGGGTGGAGCACTTCATAAAAAATATGTAGCTGCAAATGAGCAAGGAGAAGGGAGACATACATATAGATACCCGATAGACGTCGCAATGATCGGTATATGAGTAATACCTGTTGAGGACCTGTAAAGCGATCATTGCCGCATGCTGAAGTGAGGCATGCAGTGACTGGTCCATAATTAACTCTTCGAATTTCTCCGTGAACTTGTCAATGAGCGGAATGACTTGGTTTATTAGGGACACTTTGGCCATCGACACCATCTTTGTGGCTAAGACAAAAGTCTAGGCTGAGTCAGTAAACGGAAACCACAGTGCAACAGTATCTACTTGCCTCCAATATACCCTCTAGTTGCTCCAGAATCTCCCACTCGATCGCTGAAAACATAAAGGCCCAAAGATTGAGATCCCAATCTAAGCAAAGACGATCCACGGCCTTTTGTTGGTCGAGGATTCAGAGAAGGCACATCACATGTGAATTCCAGCGTGTTGTGATGACTTTGACGAGGGCAAGGGGGCAGACGCCTTCATCTGTGGCAATCTTCTTCAGGGCATCGCAATATCTTCTGCTATTTTGAACTTTTTTAGAGAGCAAAGTAGCCTACAGATTTATTAGTGAGGACCTTGCAAGAGAATGATATTACACACCTTTGAAAGCAAAACACACGCCTCTCGACGCTCAGCGACAGAGATAGGCTCGAGAGTCAGATCGCCTGCGTCTAATTCATCACGCTCAGCTGACTTCTCGCAATCATCAACCAAGGACATGTCAATTCCTTCTCGCTCTCTATCTATCTCCCTATTGATCTCCTCATTACTTTCACACTCTCTGTCCTCGTCATCATCTGTGTCCTCACTAGGGCTTTCATTGTCGCGGTCATCAGACCCCATTGAGGTAAACCTATTGACCTCATTGGCAAGGTCCTTCCACTCTTTGTCACTGTCAAGTCCATGGTTTGTCCGTCTCTCCTTTCAGAGAAATACATGCAGAAATGCCTTGGGAATTGTTAAGTAGGTACTAGGTAGCAGTAGGAAACGAAAATAACTTACTTGCATCACCAAGTTCAAGACATGAGCGAAACACCACACGCGATGTTGGCGACCCCTGAACAATCCATCTGTGTTCAGTCGGTGTTTGAGTAACATGGCAAGTGTGTCATTGTTGGAGGCATTGTCAGACACGAACATGAGTAGCTGTATTACCCATTAATTTGGTGATGACGGCTGGATAGAAATAAGAAATCTTACATGATTTGCAACACCGAACTCTCGTAGGCATTTCTCTGTCACAGTTGCGAGATAATACCCTGTGTGACTAGCTGAAAGTCTAAGAACCTTCAAGTCAATCCAAGACTTATGTTCCAAGGGGGAGAAACTCACCGAATGAAGTCCAGAGGGACTTTCCTGTAGCCATCCTCCTGCACCATATAGATCGTGATGTTGAGCCACGCGGTCATGTTGATGTCTGTCCAAATGTCAAGGGCAATGTGCACAGCTCCTTTCGTTTTCTTCAACAAGTCAAGTTAGCCTGAGTGGGGTAATCGGCAAGCAATATAATTGTTTACTACTCACCTGAAGGGTGTCCATCAGGTTGGCCCTGGTCATCAAGAACATGGTCTTGATGTCTTGGGTAACAGTATTTCGTGAGGGCACTGTGGCTTGCAGGTTCAGCATCTTGATGATCTTGAGGAAGTCAGGGTCGCTGACGATGGCCATTGGCTGATGACAGCTAGTGACCCAGCGGATAATGAGCGTACACATTCTCTCGATTTTGGGCGTAGAACCGGAAGCAAAGTGACCTAGGAGCTGTTGCTGGGGATGGATGCTGTCTTTTGCGTTGCAAAGTTTTACATGTTTGACAAGATTGCTGGTGGTGTTGGATCCACAGTGGCGAGAGATGGTCTTCCCACATCTAGGAGATATCAGCTTATGCAGTATTTGAATGAAAAAACACATGCTTTGCATTTGAAGACATAGTTGATGAATTCTTGTCCATCCTCTGCTGTAACGTTCCACCGGACGTTCTTCTAGAAGCGCGGATCTAGGCAACAACAGCGACCTAACGATCACAGAGGATGTCGAAGTCACGTACACGTTCAGCTACTAGCTCACAAGTGAGACGTAATAGCGCAGCCCAAAGGATGTGAAAGGCGATGAACACAAGGGCTAGGAGTAGACGATCAAAGGCGATAGACAACCAGCCAATGATGAAGTAGGAAAGGGGAGGCGTAGCGGCAAACAGCCAACTAACGACTAGAGGATAGCGGAAAGGGAAGGGATGCCAGGGATCACTCCACAAGGCCAGCTAAGGACAAACAGGGATGATATTCCAAAGACAAGCAGCGCACAACTGGCAGACAGCCTAGGAGTGGCAGTACAATGGGTGGTATAATCCAAGAAGTCAAGCTTAGGTCTTCAGCGACCATAAGCCCCTCTACTTATACATGTCTGAGGAGCTTTGAAGCTCAGCTCAAACCCTAATACACGGATCCTAGGAATGAGTCACAACGAGTCAGAGATAATGGCAGCCAATGGCATAAGGCACTCATGGCATGAGTCAGAGATAAGAAATCACGAGTCGTACAATCCATCAGAATCAAGGCACAATCGATATGAGTCACAAACACGAGGTGTTCTAGGCCAGTCCAGGCACAGGCTCATCTGGACTCTTCTGGTGCATTCTAGCCAGGTCACGTGCCAGGGTCATGTGACGGGCAGCGCTAAGGTCACGTGCGCTATTCCCAAAACTCCGGGTCTCGTCGGTGAGCGCTTCCGGGTTCGTAGTGTGGCGTGGGAGACTTAGCTCTGGTTTCGGTATGTGTAGCCACAAGTCTTCGTATTTCTGCCTGTTCGTCGGCATCATCTTCAGCGGTTCTCCTCCTAATGGTATTCGGGGTCGTTGCGTAGGGTGCTCGAGGGACGGTCTGAGGCGAAACCGTAACATCTGCCCTGGTCTTTGATGAACAGTACACATGTAGGACATACTCACAGTGACAAGGGAGACTGTGGTGAGATATGTGGGTGGTACTTGAAGCAGCAACAGAGAGATCTAGCAAGTGAAGCAGATGTGGAGTCTGGCACACAACAGATGAGAACTGGTGTTATTACAGAGGAGGAGACATACCTGGCACACAACAGATGAGAACTGGTGTGGTGCCAGAGCGTACAGGGTACTCTACTTATACTGCTACAGAGAGTGACACTGGTAACAACAAGTCACAGTAAATACAAGGCGCATTGTTCTACAAGGGGACAAAGGAGTGTACTGTTCTGGAGAACAAGGCGTAAGAACAATAAGGGTCCAGATTATGATATCATAGTGACATCACAATAAAGATAAAGAAACAAAGGGAAGTACAAAGACAATAGTACAAGGATGGTCTAGAGAAGTCCATGATGTCATGTACATGTGATGTCATAGATAAGAGAATACAATAAGTCCGAGATTGTAATGATCATAATGATCTAATCTACATGTCCTGTATATCTAATCTAAAGCAGTCCGTTATCTGCGTGTCCATACGAGCCGCTAAGTGCGTGCGGGTCACTTATCAACATCTCCCCGTGATCAGCAATCTAGGTTTTTAGCACAAGCCCATGTCTACATTGTGTTGTTGGAGCAGGGTGCGTGCGAGTGACTTGGTAAAGCTGTCTGCAACCATTTCCAGAGTAGGGGTTCTAATAAGAGTGATGGTCCTCTTTTCGATGTACTCCCTAATGACATGATGCCTAATGGCAATGTGCTTTGATCGCCTCCCAGTGACAGGGTTCAAGGCCAAATCAATGGCACCCTTGTTGTCACCATGTAGTGGGATGGGGTCGTCGACCTCGTACCCGAGTTCCAAAAGGAAGCTCTGATACCAAGCAGCTTGGTTGGCCGCATCGGTCATGGCCATGTATTCCGCCTCTGTAGTGTTTTGGGCCACTGTCTTTTGCTTTCGCGAAGACCAGCTTATTGCACCATTGGCTAATAGGAACACATAACCCGAAGTGGAGTGTCTGTCGTCAACCTGGTCACCCAGGGAAGAGTCAGAGTAGCCTTCAAGGCCGTCTCCACTGGCGCCATCGTAGACTATCCGCATATCCACAGTGCCTACTAAGTATGCCAGGACATATTGCGCAAGCCGCAGATGTTGGGGGGAAGGATTTGCTGCATACTGCGCCAGTCGTGACACAGCGAAGGAAATGTCTGGTCTAGTACCAATCTGAACATACAGCAGACTACCAATGTAGTGTTGGGGAAGTTCAGTCTCAGACCGATCCAAACTCGGTTTGAACCCAAACCCAAACCGTTTAAACGGTTTGGGTTTGAAAATTCTAAAAAAAAACCAAACCGCTTGGTTTGTGGTTTGGGACCCCCAAACCGATACCAAACCGTTCCAAACCGATTAGGAAAAATTATTAAAAATTATTTAAATTTGTTAAATAATCACTCAATAAATGGTTTCAAACTTGGTTTGAACCGAGTTTGAACTGAGTTTGAACCAAAACAGACAGTTAAATTTATTATTATAAGAAAATATTTATGTTTTTGGTCTATTAACTGGTTTGAACTTGGTTTGAACTTGGTTTGAACCAAACCAAACCGATTAAGAAGCAATTTAAAATGTGTTTTTTTAATCGGTTTGAAACGGTTTGGAACAGTTTGGAGCGGTTTAAACTGGTTTGGTCTGGTTTGGTTTCGGTTTGGCAAAAATTAAATGGTTTGGTTTCCGGTTTGGCCCAAACTGGCCCAAACCGAACCGAACCGAACTTCCCCAACACTATACCAATGAGTGACTGGTAGTGCATAATGTCAGAGGCAGTAGCCTGACCCGTATATTTATGAAGGTGCTCGTCAGCACCAGCGGGCAAAGGTGTGGAGTGTGGAGTGGCATTGGACATGCCAAAGCGTTCAAGGACATCCTTGACGTAGCCAGACTGGTCTATTTCGATGCGTCTGAGGGAGCGGTCGCGCACAATGCGCATACCCAGATATGATTCTATCTCCCCGAGATCTGTCATCTCATAGCGCTCAGAAAGATCTGACTTGAGACGCTTGATTCTCTCCAGAGAAGCACCCAGAATAGTGATGTCGTCAACGTAAACGATAACGAAGAGTGGTCCATCCCCCTCTCGTTGAGGCAACACATATACGCCGGCATCGGCAAACGTCCGTTTAAAGCCGAGTGCTAGTAGCACTCCATGGAATTGTAAGTTCCATGCACGGGAGGCTTGTTTGAGACCATATATCGCCTTGACTAGGTGACACACCTTTGTCTCTGCACCAGTGGTGATGAACCCTTGTGGTTGCTCCATGTAAATCTCCTCGTCAAGCACGCCATTGAGGAACGCAGACTTGACATCCATCTGATGGATGTGCCAGTCCTCCAGCGCGGCCAACGCCAGAAGTAATCTCAGCGACTCGAATCGTGCGACGGGAGAGAAGGTTTCATCAAAATCAATGCCAGGGATTTGCGTAAACCCCTTAGCCACCAAGCGAGCTCTGTAGCGGCCATCCGCTTTGAGCTTGAAGACCCATTTGGATTTTACTGCCTTGCGATTAGGCGGGAGATCTACTAACTCCCATGTGCCATTCTTGGCGAGCGCATCCATTTCATACTGACATGCCGTTGTCCACTCACCTGCATCCACAGACCGCATGGCCTCTGCATAGGATGCAGGATCTCTTCCGACATAAGCTGCAGCTAACAGTTCTGCAAACCCCAACCGTCTACCACGTGTGGCCACATTATCCGCTGTGAAGTAGCAGGGATTGGGCACTGGTGCACAGGCAGAGCGTCTAGGTGCATTGTCCATTTCACGCAACAGCTGACTACGCTGTGCGCGATCCTCAAAGCCACCAGGCATGTCTGGTGAGGGAGGAGGGACATTGCGCATAATGCGCGTTGCACTTTGACGCGGTGGTGGAGAAGTCAGAGGGGGCTGTTCACGCTTAGGTGTGACAGGAAGAGTGGGTGGGGCAGGTGGTGGTGGCGTGTGTGGGCGCTCTTGTGTGGGGTCTAAAATGTCTTCGACATCCTCCTCACTACTGTCAGAGTGTGTAGGGGAGGGTGCTCGCTGTGGTGGTAACGCCGACGTGCTAGGTACGGCAATTACTGGTGTAGGTAGTGGTGGTGAGGCCACTTGAGAAGGTGGTGGGTGTGTCTCAGCACCCTGAAGGGACGGGAAGCTACTCTCGTCGAATGTCACATCCCTGGACAAACGGACAGAGCGGGTTTGGCGGTCCCAGAGCTTATAGCCCTTTGATTCGGGCTCAAACCCAATAAGCGTGACCTCAATGGCCTTCGCATCCAATTTGCGACGCTTATCAGCGGGTACGTGCATGTACCCCTTGCATCCAAAGATGCGCAAGTGTGAGACATCTGGTACCTTGCCAGAGTACCAGAGCTCATAGGGTGTGCGCCACTTGAGCGTACGGGTGGGAGAGCGGTTATAGATGTGTACCGCAGTGCTCATAGCATGCTCCCAGAAGCCTTTAGACATGCCTGCTGTGTGTAGCATGGCCATTGCCTTATCCGTAATGGTGCGGTTAAACCGCTCGGCTTTCCCGTTCGACTGTGGTGATCCTGGCATCGTAAGGTGATGCTCTATCCCTTTCTGCTTGAGAATGTCCTGTACTTGGCTCGCCATGTACTCGCCTCCGCGGTCAGAGTGGAGTGCGCGCAGTTTATGGGACGTCTGGGTTTCACCCCAGGCCAAATACATCTGCAGCGCCTTCACAAACTGATCCTTCGACTTAATAAAGTACACCACTGCATGCTTGGAGTGGTCGTCTATGAAGGTGGCGGTGTACGCGGAGCCTTGTAGGGACTGAGTTTGCATTGGACCGGCGAGGTCACTGTGTACAATCTCAAAGATGCGGGTTGTCCTTTTGGTGGAGGACGCAGAGAAAGGTTGGCGAGTAGATTTACCCAACTCGCACCCACGACACACAGCAGTATGTGTGGTAGAGCTGTCAATGTCCATGCCAGTAGTGGCAGAGGGACCGTACGACTTGAGAGCAGCAGAGGAGATGTGTCCCATGCGCTGATGCCAGATATCAAGTGTGGTGGCAGCACTTTTGACGTGAGCATTGAGGCCAATGCTTGAAGCGTCCAACCAGTAGAGGTTGTCCTCCAAGTAGCCAACAGCTACACATTGCTTTTTGACAGATATTTTAAAGGAGCCACTGTCAAAGGCCACTTCCGCACCCTTTTGTGCTAAGGCACGCGTCGACAAGAAGCGTGTCTTCACCTGTGGAAGGTGTAGCACATTACTGAGGGTGATTGGAAGGCCCTGGCTCATAGTGAAGACGACGGAGCCTACACCAACTTGGTCAATGGTGGACTTGTCCCCAAGGCGCACAGCACCTTTGCACGGGGTATAGTCCTTGAAATCGGACCGATGTGGTGTGATGTGGTGTGTAGCACCACTGTCCATCATCCAACGCACACGTGAGGCAGCATACAAGGCAACTCCAACTGTATTGTCCGCCCAGTTAATGGCGGGCTCATCATCGACCTCCTTAATGGAGGCGGTGGTAGGTACTAATACATGAGAGTTGGCAGCCTTGTTGCCGGTGTCCTTCAACTTCCCCGCAGCTTCATCCTTCTTCCTCTGCCTGCAGTCAGGCTTGATATGCCCCTTTTTGTTACAGTAGTGGCAGGTAAGTTGAGAATGGTCTCTCTTCTTACGTAGGCCACTGCTTGGCTTAATGGGGGCAGCCTTGTTGAGGGAGGAGCCAGAGGGGCCAGTACGGCGCGCTTCCTCCGAAACGATGCGCGCAATTATTTCAGCGTGCTTGAGCTTGGAGGGGGCGCCACTGGCGAGGATGGTGGATGCCAAGACCTCATAAGAGGCTGGCAGGGCGTGGAGTAGAATGAGACAGAATTGGGTGTCAGTGACACCCATCTGTGCGTTGGAAAGGCCGACTCGCAGCTCATTGAGTTTGGCCAACTGAGAGGCCATGGGCGCGGAGTCGTCAAGGCGGGCTTGGGTGAGTTGGATCCACAAATTAAATATGGTGGTGCTGCCGCTAGCACCAGCATAGACGTCCTTCAGCTTGTCCCACTTTGATTTGAAGGTGGGGTAGACAAGTGGGTCGGCAACGAGGGAGTAAACGTCGGGTTTAAGGTAGAGGCGGAGGTATGCCTTTGCCCGACGCTGGACAGAGTCCCACTCATCAGCGGTGACTCCAGAGGGAGGGACTTGGAGGGTGAACACATCCTCAGCTTCATGCAGCGTGAGGATGGCCTCCAGGGTCCCAGACCACTCGTTCCAGTTGGACCCGTCAAATCGGCTGAGGTGGATGCCAGAAGGCATACCAAATGAGTTGCCATACGCGGCACCCAGACGTGTGGAGGGTGAGGACCCAGTGGGAAAAGGGGGGAGTGAGCCCCCTGCTGTGCCTGCAGCCGCACCGGTGGCGCCAGTGGGCGAGGCAGCACAAGAAGAGTGTGTTGAAGACATGGGGATGATTTATCTATCGCCGAGGAGCAGTCAGCGATAGTGCTTCATAACAGTTGCAAGATATGGGGGTAGACACTCCTGTCTGTGAATCTGTAAGGCCAGAACGCTAACGCGTCCTGCCTCCTGTGGTATGCCAGTGATACAAGGGCTAGGCCCAGGTTTGGAATATCCCTTTGCCATACTAGGAGCCAGCTGCCAGCCAGGGTGTGTCTAGGACACGGCTCACTAGTTTGCGTCAGGGGGAATATGGTATGGTGTCTTTCAGAGCCCAAGGCTGTCTACCTCAGCCTTCTCGGCCTGTTGGTTGCCTCATCGCCACAAGTGGCTTCACTGAATCCTTTCCCTTTGCCGCTACAAGGCAGGAGTCTGGTTGCAGAACACCATAAGGTGAACACCCCCCAGAGTCTGAACCAGGTTTTACACTCCCATGGTGAGGAGATCCTGCGCCCAGTGTGGAGCACCAGAGACAGCTGGCACTAAGCTCCACAATACACAGCCCAGTGGGCCATGCACACCTGGATATGGATTAAGGGGCTACCAGATCCAATCTCCTTGCGCATAGCGCAGGGGCTAGGAAAACAGTGGGGGTGAAAGTAGGACTACTGGGCAGTACATGTACAGGAGGTTCCTCAGCAGTGACAACTGACGCCTCAGTGTCCACTGCCTTGGGCAAGGCTGGTGAGGCCCCAGACAGACCTTGACCTGGTGTGTGATCCTAAGAACACAGTGACCAGCCAAGTGGAGTGGCTTGGGCACCAGGGCCCATAACCTGATGAACAGTACACATGTAGGACATACTCACAGTGACAAGGGAGACTGTGGTGAGATATGTGGGTGGTACTTGAAGCAGCAACAGAGAGATCTAGCAAGTGAAGCAGATGTGGAGTCTGGCACACAACAGATGAGAACTGGTGTTATTACAGAGGAGGAGACATACCTGGCACACAACAGATGAGAACTGGTGTTATTACAGAGGAGGAGACATACCTGGCACACAACAGATGAGAACTGGTGTGGTGCCAGAGCGTACAGGGTACTCTACTTATACTGCTACAGAGAGTGACACTGGTAACAACAAGTCACAGTAAATACAAGGCGCATTGTTCTACAAGGGGACAAAGGAGTGTACTGTTCTGGAGAACAAGGCGTAAGAACAATAAGGGTCCAGATTATGATATCATAGTGACATCACAATAAAGATAAAGAAACAAAGGGAAGTACAAAGACAATAGTACAAGGACGGTCTAGAGAAGTCCATGATGTCATGTACATGTGATGTCATAGATAAGAGAATACAATAAGTCCGAGATTGTAATGATCATAATGATCTAATCTACATGTCCTGTATATCTAATCTAAAGCAGTCCGTTATCTGCGTGTCCATACGAGCCGCTAAGTGCGCACGGGTCACTTATCAACAGTCTTGACAACTAGGCTGTTGGCATCACGTTGTATCTGCACCTTCTCAAACAATAAATAACATGTCGAAAACCAGTCACGATGCGTGCAACCTAGATAACAAATTAGAGCGCAGTTTTCAGTCCGAAAAAACACTTACGAAGGCTGTTCTCATCATCCAAAGCAAATGGGTCGGTGAGGTCATTGTTGTCGTACGGCTGGGACTGTTTTTGACGTCGCCTCCATGTGCCGACACTGTCCTGGGTTGCAGTTGAGATCTGTGAAATGCTATCACCTGGGACTGGGGAACACAGCAGCGTGACCAAGGCAGCAAGAGCTGAGGCTGAGAGTGCAGTCCGAGTCATGTGGTTGGAGCAAACTTGAAGGCAATAGGTATCCTGTGGCAGTCAGAAGTTGGGGGCTCATCATAAATTTTAGTCAGGTTGGACTCAGGTGTCGGGGCCTAAAATAGGGTGAGTACCACGAGTACTCGCGTGATAGAGAAGGGAGACTCGTACTCACACGTACTTGCAGGAATGAGTACTCATCACGTGACGAGTCAAACTCATGAGTGACTCGTTTGACAGACACTCGTTGACATCTCTGCCCCATGTTCATAAGTCGACAGGGATTGCCCTGTAGTTGTAATCGATGGGTGTTGAGGTGTGGTCTGAGTCGTGGTTGACAGGCATTGCCTAGTCATCATGGTCGATGGCCATTGGCCTGTCGTAGTTGCAATGCCGCCGTCACCTCACCTCATTGCTGTTGCTGGTGTCGTAGTCGTTGCTGCGTTGGGGTGCTGGGCAATGGCTGGAGTTCGTGCAGCTCAAAGCTGCGTCAGCAAACTTGAGGCGTATTGTTGTAGTTTATCGTTGGCAGTGTTGTTGTCATTGGCGGTGCGTGGCTGAGATTGGTCAGAGATTCTTCATGGCAGCCATGTATGAACTGGCAATCACCGAGTGGGTGTGGAAATGCTTCCACGGTGGCTTCCCACGCTCAATGTTCAAGCCTATGACTATGACAACCACTACAACAACCGCAAACCCTGCCAACACACGTCCTGTCCCAAACACGATGATGACAGCCATCCCAATGACAACCACAAATCTATGACACAGTGGGCTGCAGCAGTAACAATGATGACACAGCAACAATGGATCAACCACGACAGCAATGACAACAAGACACTCAAATAACAACACAATGGACATCAACAGTGAGTGACGACAAGACGGCAAGGCAAGCTCCAACAACGATGACATGATAGATGACAGTGGTGGTGCGGCGATAACACAACAGACGATGGTGGTGACTCGGATGCGATGGTGGTGGCAGGCAGCTTTACGCTGGGGCAGGGGCTTTGTACTAGTACATTATTTGTAGCAAATCCTTAATAGTATCACAGTGTAGTAATAAGATATCCACGGGTACTCATTCAAAACACGTACCTGTGCAACTCAAACAAATACAGGTACTCGCACTCGTGAGTACTCATGGCTCAGACGGGTACTCATGCCACAAGTCTAAGTATCAGTCCGGAAAATTCGGCGAGTACTCGTGCTCACGAGTATGAGTCAAGTACAAGTACATCCTCAGAGATTTCCAATGAGTACTCATACTCACAAGTGTCACTTGTTGACATTGTTGATAAGTGACCCACGTGCACTTAGCAGCTCGTATGGACACGCAGATAATGGACTGCATTAGATTAGATATACAGGACATGTAGATTAGATTAATATGATCTTTACAATCTCAGACTTCTTGTATTCTCTTATCTATGACATCACTTATGTATATGACATCATGGATGATGAACAGTACACATAGAGATCATACTCACAGTGACAAAGGAGACTGTGGTGAGATATGAAGGGTGACTTGAAGCAGCAACAGAGATGATCTAGTAAGTGAAGCAGATGGTGGTCTGGCACACAACAGATGAGAACTGGTGGGGTGCCAGAGCATACATGGTACTCTACTTATACTGCTACAGAGGGTGATGCTAGTAACACAGGTCACAGTAAATACAAGGTGCGTTGTTCTACATACAGACAAAGGAATGTGCTGTTCTGGGAGAACAAGGTGTAAGAACAATAAAAGTCCAGACTATGATATCATAGTGACATCACAATAAAGATAAGAAAACAAAGGGAAGTACAAAGACAATAGTACAAGGACGGTCTAGAGAAGTCCATGATGTCATGTACATGTGATGTCATAGATCAGGGAATACAAGAAGTCCGAGATTGTAAAGATCATAATAATCTAATCTACATGTCCTGTATATCTAATCTAAAGCAGTCTGTTATCTGCGTGTCCATTCAAGCTGCTAAGTGCGCGTGGGTCACTTATCAACATCTCCCCGTGATCAGCAATCTAGGATTAGCACAAGCCCATGTCAATGTTGTGTTGTTGGAGCAGGGTGCGTGCGAGCGACTTGGTAAAGCCATCTGCGACCATTTCCAGAGTAGGGGTTCTAATAAGAGTGATGGTCCTCTTTTCAATGTACTCCCTAATGACATGATGCCTAATGGCAATGTGCTTTGATTGCCTCCCAGTGACAGGGTTCAAGGCCAAGTCAATGGCACCCTTGTGTTGATAAGTGACCTGCGTGCACTTAGTGGCTTGTATGGACACGCAGATAACGGACTGCTTTAGATTAGATATACAGGACATGTAGATTAGATTATGTTGATCTTTACAATCTCGGACTTCTTGTATCCTCTTATCTATGACATCACATGTACATGACATCATGGACTTCTCTAGACCGTCCTTGTACTATTGTCTTTGTACTTCCCTTTGTTTCCTTATCTTTATTGTGATGTCACTATGATATCATAGTCTGGACTCTTATTGTTCTATACGCCTTGTTCTCCAGAACAGTACATTCCTTTTGTCTCTATGTAGAACAATGCGCCTTGTATTTACTGTGACCTGTGTTACTAGCATCACCCCCTGTAGCAGTATAAGTAGAGTACCATGTACGCTCTGGCACCACACCAGTTCTCATCTGTTGTGTGCCAGGTATGTCTCTTCTCTTGTATAAACACCAGTTCTCATCTGTTGTGTGCCAGACCACCATCTGCTTCACTTGCTAGATTCTACTCTGTTGCTGCTTCCAGTATCACCTCTATATCTCACCACAGTCCCCCCAGTCACTGTGAGTATAGTCCTTTATGCATACTGTTCATCACCTTGTTGTCACCATGTAGTGGGATGGGGTCGTCGACCTCGTACCCGAGTTTGAAAAGGAAGCTCTGATACCAAGCAGCTTGGTTGGCCGCATCGGTCATGGCCATGTATTCTGCCTCTGTAGTGTTTTGGGCCACTGTCTTTTGCTTTTGCGAAGACCAGCTTATTGCACCATTGGCTAATAGGAACACATAACCTGAAGTGGAGTGTCTGTCGTCAACCTGGTCACCCAGGGAGGAGTCAGAGTAGCCAACAAGGCCGTCTCCACTGGTGCCATCATAGACTATCTGCATGTCCACAGTGCCTACTAAGTAAGCCAGAACATATTGTGCAAGTTGCAGATGTTGGGGGGAAGGATTCACTGCATACTGTGCCAGATGTGACACAATGAAGGAAATGTCCGGTCTAGTACCAATCTGAACGTACAGCAGACTACCAATGAGTGACTGGTAGTGCGTAATGTCAGAGGCAGTAGCCTGACCCGTATATTTATTAAGGTGCTTGTCAGCACCAGCAGGCAAGGGACCAAGGGTGTGGAGTGTGGAGTGGCATCAGACATGCCAAAGCATTCAAGGACATCCTTGACATAGCCAGACTGATCTATTTCAATGTGTCTGAGGGAGCGGTTGCGCACAATGCGCATACCAAGATATGACTCTATCTCCCCAAGATCTGTCATCTCATAGCACTCAGAGAGATCTGACTTAAGACGCTTGATTCTCTCCAGAGAAGCACCCAGAATTGTGATGTCGTCAACGTAAACGATAACAAAGAGTGGTCCATCCCCCTCTCATTGAGGCAACACATGTACACCAGCATCAGCAAATGTCCGCTTAAAGCCGAGTGCAAGTAGCACTCCATGGAATTGCAAGTTCCATGCATGGGAGGCTTGTTTGAGACCATATATCGCCTTGACTAGGCAACACACCTTTGTCTCTGAACCAGTGGTGATGAATCCTTGTGGTTGCTCCATATAAATCTCCTTGTCAAGCACGCCATTGAGGAACGCAGACTTGACATCCATCTGATGGATGTGCCAGTCCTCCAGCGCGGCCAACACCAGAAGTAATCTCAGCGACTCGAATCGTGTGACGGGAGAGAAGGTTTCATCAAAATCTATGCCAGGGATTTGCGTAAACCCCTTAGCCACCAAGCGAGCTCTGTAGCGGCCATCTGCTTTGAGCTTGAAGACCCATTTGGATTTTACTGCCTTGCGATTAGGCAGGAGATCCACTAACTCCCATGTGCCATTCTTGGCAAGCGCATCCATCTCATATTGACACACCGCTGTCCACTCACCTGCATCCACAGACCGCATGGCCTCTGCATAGAATGCAGGATCTCTTCCAACATAAGCTGCAGCTAACAGCTCTGCAAACCCTAACTGTCTACCACGTGTGGCTACATTATCCGCTGTGAAGTAGCGGGGATTGGGCACTGGTGCACGGGCAGAGCGTCTAGGTGCATTGTCCATCTCACGCAACAGCTGACTTCGCTGTGCGCAGTCCTCAAAACCACCAGGCATATCTGGTAAGGGGGGAGGGACATTGTGCATAATGCGTGTTGCACTTTGACGCGGTGGTGGTGAAGTCAGAGGGGGCTGCTCATGCTTAGGTGTGACAGGAAGAGTTGTAACGCCCACACAGGGGCGTTAAGTACGGCGTGTACTTCATAAGTCAACGGGATCGGAAAGGCGCGAGTCGGTCAAGACTCAGTCTGATGATGAACAAGTACCACTAGGCCTCCCAGGGACACTAGGGTAATAGCGGAAGGCAAGGCTCAAGCATAAAGGCGAGCTGAAGTGAGGACTCAAGCGCAAGGGCAAGTCAAACAGGAGTCGTGAGGCAAAGACGATGTGGTATTACACAAGAAGTCAAGTCTACCGTACAAGCTAGGTAGGGCGTGACTTATATACTAGTACAGGGTGTTTGTATGCTACAAACACATGGCGCGATCCTAGGGTACGGGCCCTAGCGAGCTAATCGAGTAATGTGAAAGGGGAATCCATAAGTAGAGCAAGCGAATCCCGCGGGGGCATGCAGAAGTCAGATGGCGTCTGCGAGTACGAGATAGAAGCCAAAGAAGGAGGAGAAGTGGGTCATGGGTAAAAGTACACGCGAACATGAGACAGCGCATCAGAGGAAAGATAAGAAATAGTCCGAGTTCGTAACATTACCCCCCCGTCAGACTTGAAGTCGCCGCGACTTCAACTAGTCACTGGTGTAGTAGCAGTCCTCCTCAGGCGCAACGTTGGGAGGTGTGGGAGATGGGGTACGGGGGCAGGTGTGACGGCGCAAGAACATGTAACGCCCGGACTCACCACACTCCCTACAGTGTTCGTACAACGGGCACTTGATCTCATCATGCCTCGCGTCGTACCTCAGACACTTACCGCACCACCTTGGGCAGTTGTCAGGATCGACGTACGAAGGGGACATGGGGGAGAGCCTGCGGATGAGGCAGGCGTTGGACCTGTGGACACGGCTACCGCACCACTTACATGGCTCGCACTCCCTTCGGTCCGGGCACTGAGCCACAAGGTGCTCCGTCGACTTGCACTGGAAACACTTATGCTGCCGCTGACGTCCTTCTCCCTGAAGGCGCGGCATCTCGCATGGTCCTCCAGCACGAGGCGGCAGGGGAGTGGGTTCCGGCGACGCTCGTGGGCGCGTCGGTTTTGCGTGGAGGTCGGCGTATTTGTCGGTGATGAGGGGGATAACACGCGAGTACTGGAGGCGCTTTCGTACACTCGACATGTCCATATCGAGATGGAACTCATCCCGAGTGAGCTCCACCTCCAACCGTCTGACGTCCGCGTGGCGCGTAATAATCACGTCTCGACGCGTGAGACATTCCCGCAGCCGGGAGATATCCGCGTGGACTCGTGGGGCTCTCAACTCTGCGAGCACCTCGTCCAGGACCATCGCGCGAGGGTCATGGGGGTGGAACATGTTGATTTGGTTGTTGGTGACGTGTTGAGGCAGCTGTTCCCCGTGAACTGCGATCAGGTAGACTTGCGAGACGTAGCAGGGCTCCCCTTTACCCATTGTACCAATGACCTCCTGATAGTTTTGCCGGTAATAAATGTACTTGGCAGTGGTCTGTGGATAACCCGGGTGGCCGATTAATAACGGGAAGAAGAAAGGGGAGTTAGGGTCGTTGGCGAAGAAGGGGAGGCCCGGGTCAGTAGCGTCCTCCTCTTCTTCTTCTGCGTCATCAAGCAGGGCGAGCCTGGGATCCGGCTTGACTTGGCGTGTCTGAGGTCGGGGTGTAAAAACATGGTCCATCCCTGCTGGGAATGGGGGGAAGGGGACGTGGGCGGCTGGGACTGCTGGAGTTTCGAGAGGGGGAGGTGGTGTAAGGGAGTACGGGGCTGGGGCGTCATGCACTTTGACGGGCGTGTCAACTTTGGGGGTGGTAGGGAGAGTGTAGGGGGCTTAGGTTCAGGTGATGCGGACGGAGAGAGGGGGGTGATCGATCCCTCCAGTTTCAAGAGTGCCGCTGCAGCAAGAGCAAGGACCGGGAGTGGGGGCGAGCTAGGGCACACAGAGTGCGGCATATGACCGTCTACTTCGGACGGGACACCTAGGTCCTGTGATGGTACTGTGAGTTTTTCGAGGATAACCTCGACTGGGCGACGAGCGGGGATGATAGAGACGACAGGAGTGGTAGACATGATAGAGATGGGGACAGGCGGTAATGGGCGTCGAGGGGGTGTTGTTTTATATCTTTCGTCCAGCCCCATCGGTGGTAGGATTTCGGTGATAGAAGTCGGCGATAAGTTCTGAGGCGTGTCGTACATTTTCGAGTGGTTCCCACAAGCTGTCGCTCATGGGAAACCCCTTCCATTGGACTAGGAATTGCAGCTTGCGCCCTCTCCCATGCAGTCTTGACTGCAGGATGCGCTCCACTTCGAATTCTTCTTCTCCATCGACAAGGTCAGGTGGAGGGCGTGTGAAGTTTGCACTGTGTAGTTCTGTCTCCTTATATGGAGTGAGGAGGTTGGTGTGGAACACGGGGTGAATCTTCCATGTGGTGGGAAGTTCCAATTCGTAAGAGACGTCCAATAGGACCTTCTTAATACGGAAGGGTCCGTGGCGCTTCGGACCGAGTTTGGCGGTTGGGTAGAAGGTTCGCAGATTCGTCCCTTCTAGCCAGACCTGGGCTCCTTCCTGATATGGAACGAAACGCATCTTCCCTCGCTTCATCATCAAGTCTTGCGCGTGTTTAATACAGTCCTGCGCGTGTTGCCGTCTGATGACCATTTCTTCTAAGCGCTGTTCGACGGATGGGGATGTTGTAGGCTTTGGCATCCACATGGTGCGTGGTTCCCAGCCCATGATAAGGGAGAAGGGGGATTCTTTTGTGGTTGCGTTTGGCCAGGCGTTGTGCGCGAATTGCGCGACTGGTAGCGCCTCGGCCCAGTTGTCCTGTTGCACGTTGCTCCAGTGTCGTAAATACTGTTCCAGCCACTGGTTCGTGTGTTCTGATTGTCCGTCTGTCTGTGGATGGTAGGCGGAAGAGATGTTTTGACGGATGCCGAGGACTTTACAGAGGTTTTTCATGAAGGCGGAAGTAAATCGGGGATCTCGGTCTGTGATAATCTTCCAGGGGATGCTGTAATGCGGGTATACGTGACGCAGATAGAGTCGCGCTACTCCCTCTGCGGTTATCGACTCATGACAGGGGATGAAGATGGCTGCTTTCGAGCAGTCGTGGTCTGTGATTGTCAGGATGGAGTCGTACCCGTTGGACACTGGGAGTTTCGTGATAAAGTCCATGGCTATGACTTCGAATGGTTCAGCGTCTGGGTCTGTGGTGATGGGGAAGAGGTGTGGTTTTTGTCGGTGCGTGTTGATTTTGTTGGCCTGGCATGTTGCACAACCTTTGACGTAGTCTTCCACATCCTTGCGCATGTTGGGCCACCAATAGTCGTGACGGAGAAGTTCGAAAGTGTTTGCGATTCCAGGGTGACCCATAGCGGGAGTATCGTGGAAAAAGGTGATTACCCCCCACTTAAGATCGTTGTCGCCCACGACAACCAAGGCATCGCCTTTCCACCACCGCCCCCCTACCTTCTTCAGGTTATGAGGCTCTATCCATCACAGTACGTCCTTCTCATCAAGGTTCTGCGAGATCTGGGTCCAAATGTCCATGTCGTGCATTGACATTTCCGTAACACGGATGAATCGTTCAGCGGGGAGGACGGTTACGTTGTTGTTGTCCTCTTCGTCGACTACATAATCCGCTCGTCTCGACAGGGCGTCTGCGCGACCGTTCTTTATTCCAGAGACGTGCTTCAATACGAAGTCGTACTCCGACAGCTCTAAGAACTCGCGTGCCACTCGGCGACTAATTTTTCGTGGCTCCTTCCAGTACTGAAGGTTGGCGTGGTCAGTGTGGATGATGATCTTGTGTGGGGAGCCGACAAGGTACGTTCGCCACGCCCTCAGCGCTTTTACGACCGCCAGTAGTTCCCGGTCATAAATATCGTAGTTGCATTCTGCGGAGCTGAGTGACTCGGAATGGAATGCAACGGGGTGCAGTTTCTGATCTGGGCCTAGTTGATTCAATACGGCCCCGATCGCTACGTTCAAGGCGTCTACCTCTAGCTCGAACGGTTTTAAGAGGTCAGGGAACAATAACGTGGGTTCGCGCCCAATACATCGCTTGATGCTTGTGAACGCGTCTTGTTCGTCTTGCCCCCAGCGCCATGGTGTGTCTTTTCGTGTGAGGTTGTGAAGTGGTCGCGCGAGTGAGGAGAATCCTCGGATAAATCGGCGGTAGAAGTTACAGAACCCGAGGAACGCGCGTACTTCTCGAAGGGTTTTTGGGGCTTGCCACTCCTGGATGCCTCGTACTTTAACGGGGTCCATACGCAGGTTTCCGTGGCCTATGATTAGTCCTAAGTACTCTACTTCGAGGACCTCGAATTCGCACTTCTCTGGTTTGATATACAGGTCGTGTTCTTCACATAGACAGAGAACCTCGTGAAGCACAGCGTGGTGGTGAGGGTAATCGATCGCGGTTGCTATTAAAATGTCGTCCATATAGACGATCACCTCATTGGTGAGAACAAGGGGTCGAAAGATGGTGTCCATCATCTCTTGGAACGTCGAGGGCGAATTTGTGAGGCCAAAATACATAACTAGGGGTTCATAGAGCCCTTGGTTAGTTTTGAACGCGGCTTTCCACTCGTCCCCCTTATTGATTCGCACATTGTTGTAGCCCCACTTGATGTCAAGCTTCGAGTATAGGCGCGCTCCCCGTATTCAATCTACTAGTTCGGGGATGAGGGGGAGGGGGTAGTGGTTTCGAACGGTGATCTCGTTCAACCGTCGATAGTCTTGTACGGGGCGTAGCCTGCCATCCTTTTTCTTGATAAAGAAGAACGGCGATGCGTAGGGTGACTTCGATGGGCGTATGTACCCCTTTTCTAGTTGTTCCGTGAGGAACATCGTGAGTGCCTCTTGTTCGTTTTGTGCGAGGGGGTAGACTTTGCAATCGAGTGCAGCGGGGGCGTTAGGCAACAGGTCAATAGCGTGATCCCAAATACACGACGGGGGAAAGCGATGGGACGCTTCTTCGTCAAATATTTTACGGTGACGATGATATTCTTCTGGGACCATCTCTTCGAATGTTCGTTGCTCCTTCTTTGCCGCTTCTCGTTGTGCTAATTCCGACGCCGTCGTCGTTTTTCGCAAAAATGCGATCTGGGGCTCACACTCGTCGTCTACGAGTTGCTCCCACGCTTCCTCGTCAAGTTCGTACGTCTCCAACGCCCGGATGGATGCTTCCATGGGCGTGGCTTCGTCTGACAAGTGAAGACTCGAGACTACAACTGGTTGAAACTCCTCGTTCAACGTTGCATCCCCCCACTTGATACTGGGCTCGAAGGCCGTAAACCAAGGGTATCCTAGGATAACTTCGTCTCTTCCCAGGTTTGTAACTAGGAAACGAAGTGTCCTCTCCTCTTTTCCTGTCTTCACGGTGAGGTCCATGTACTGAGTGATGGCGCCGTCCTGGTTATGGGTGCCGTCTACATTCCAGATGCGGATAGGGTGGGTGATGTCCCTTGTCCCAATTTGGAGTCGCTTGAGAAGTGTGGAGCATATGAAATTATCTGTGGCTCCTGAGTCGATAAGGACTTGTCGTTCGGCCGTTGTGTGTGCAGATTTGAACAGAACTGGAATTCGCATAGATCGGTATCTGCTAGTGTACACGTTTAAGTTTAAAGCTCTAGCCCAGGCCGCCGGGTTCAAGCGTCGAGAAAATCCTCCCTTCCAAACAGCTTTTCAACCATGAGGTCGCGCACCTCCTGTGACTGTGCCTTCATCGCTGCGATCTGTACGTCTGCCTGCTCCTCATTCGAAAGGACGCGATTAGCTGATATGGCGACAGTACCGATGGTGGGAGTTGGTATGTTTGTAGTCGGGGAAGGGGGGAGCGCAGCTCGCGAGGGATTGGTGGATATCGCCAGGGCAGTGCTGGTTGTAGCCACGCGCACGCCTTTTTGTGGGCAGTTACGCAAGATGTGCCCTTGAGCACGGCATCTAAAACATCGTCCCTCCTTTTGAAGCTGGGCTTTGTCGGTGTCGGTAAGGGCCACGGAGGCTCTGGCGTGTCCGACATCCATGGCGTTCGGGTCACGCGTTCTGTTGAGGGCTTGGACCCACTGCTCTCGGCTGTGTCCACCCTTTCGGTTGCACGACGGCTTGTTTTTTCCCAGGCGATCCTTTAAAATAAGGTATTCAGCCTGCTGAAGTCGTGCGGCCGCCTTCCACTGCTCCCAATTGACGGGGTGCTGGAAGCGGATAGCATTAATGACTAACTGGTTCGGCAGCCCGTCTTGGAAGATTTCGAGGGTTGTGGCTTCATCGGGATTGTACCCGGCTTTGGTGATGAGGTTCTGGAAGGTAGCGATATACGTGTCGATGTCTTCACCCTTCATGGTAAGTGTCTGGAGTGATTTGCGGGCGTTGGTACGTTCGGCAGAGTCGAAGTAGCTGTTTTCGAATCTGTTTCGGATTGTCTGCCACAAGACCATATTCCCACGGTCCACCCCATTAACTATCTGTTCGTCGAGCCACCGCGCTTGTTCAGCTACCCAGTCTTCGACGAGGGGTCCTCTGATGTAGGACAGGAAGGTCATAGCTCGTGAAGAGGGGATTCTGAGCTGGTCGACGTCCGGATTCATTCCTACATACAGGTCGAACGCGAGCAGGAATGCTTTGCTCTTGTCCCTTACTCCTGTAAACTCTGGGGGGGGATTCCCCCCTAGCCTTCCGTGACCTCCGGGCGCGATTATCGGCGCGGCTCCTCCTGGCGCAGCGCCACCGGCGCCACCGCCACTGCCACTGCCACTGCCACCGCCACCGCCAGCTCCTCCAGTCGGGGCTCCACTGGGTGGCACTGGGGCTCCTCCTCCTCCTGAGCTCGAAGCTCCCAAGGGTCCTCCTCCTCCTCCACTTCCTCCGCTGGTGAGCGTCGTGCTAGCCGAGGCTTGCTGTTGGGTCTGTGACATTGCGTAAGATGGAAACACGGCAATTGGCAGGTTTGTTGTGGGAACAGGTACGCTCGGGGAGTCAGGGTCTGGGCTATCAACGTCGATGCCACTGGTAGTGCGGGTTCTAAAAGGTCCTACTCCGAGTGCTGGGGGTACGATACTGATGGTGTACCAGCTCCCTTGCTTCGGTGAGTAATCGATGTATGCCCACTGGTGGATGTCTTCAAGATAATGGATCTGTCGGTATTTCTGTGTGTTGGGGTGGAAAAGGAAGTATCCTTCAACTCCGTCGTGTTCTGCCCAGACTGCAGTTCCTTTGATTTTGTCGGAGAGTTCGTCGGTACTGTGACGTTCAATGTATTTGGCCTGAAACTGAGACTGGCTGCAACTGGACGTCGCCACTGTGAGAGACTTGACTTAATGTAACGCCACCACAGGGGCGTTAAGTACGGCGTGTACTTCGTAAGTCAACGGGATCGGAAAGGCACGAGTCGGTCAAGACTCAGTCTGATGATGAACAAGTACCACTAGGCCTCCCAGGGACACTAGGGTAATAGCGGAAGGCAAGGCTCAAGCGTAAAGGCGAGCTGAAGCGAGGACTCAAGCGCAAGGGCGAGTCAAACAGGAGTCGTGAGGCAAAGACGATGTGGTATTACACAAGAAGTCAAGTCTACCATACAAGCTAGGTAGGGCGTGACTTATATACTAGTACAGGGTGTTTGTATGCTACAAACACATGGCGCGATCCTAGGGTACGGGCCCTAGCGAGCTAATCGAGTAATGTGAAAGGGGAATCCATAAGTAGAGCAAGCGAATCCCGCGGGGGCACGCGGAAGTCAGATGGCGTCTGCGAGTACGAGATAGAAGCCAAAGAAGGAGGAGAAGTGGGTCATGGGTAAAAGTACACGCGAACATGAGACAGCGCATCAGAGGAAAGATAAGAAATAGTCCGAGTTCGTAACAAGAGTGGGTGGGGCAGGTGGTGGTGGCATGTGTGGGTGCTCTTGTTTGGGGTCTAAAATGTCTTCAACATCCTCCTCACTACTACCAGAGTGTGTAGGGGAGGGTGCTTGCTGTGGTGGTAACGCCGACATGCTAGGTACGGCAATTACTGGTGTAGGTAGTGGTTGTGAGGCCACTTGAGAAGGTGTTGGGTGTGTCTCAGCACCCTGGAGGGACGGGAAGCTACTCTCATCGAATGTCACATCCCTGGACAAACAGACAGAGCGGGTTTGGCGGTCCCAGAGCTTATAGCCCTTTGATTCGGGCTCAAACCCAATAAGCGTGACCTCAATGGCCTTCGCATCCAATTTGCGATGCTTATCATCCAGTACATGCACATACCCCTTGCATCCGAAGATGCGCAAGTGTGAGACATCTGGTACCTTGCCAGAGTACCAGAGCTCATAGGGTGTGCGCCACTTAAGCATATGGGTGGGAGAGCGGTTATAGATGTGTACCGCAGTGCTCATAGCATGCTCCCAGAAGCCTTTAGACATGCCTGCTGTGTGTAGCATGGCCATTGCCTTATCCATAATGGTGCGGTTAAACCGCTCAGCTTTCCCATTCGACTGTGGTGAACCTGGCATCGTAAGGTGATGCTCTATCCCTCTCTGCTTGAGAATGTCCTGTACTTGGCTCGCCATGTACTCGCCTCCGTGGTCAGAGTGGAGTGCACGCAGTTTATGGGACATCTGGGTTTCACCCCAGGCCAAATACATCTGCAGTGCCTTCACAAACTGATCCTTCGACTTAATGAAGTACACCACTGCATGCTTGGAGTGGTCGTCTATGAAGGTGGCGGTGTATGCGGAGCCTTGTAGGGACTGAGTTTGCATTGGACCAGCGAGGTCACTATGTACAATCTCAAAGATATGGGTTGTCCTTTTGGTGGAGGACACAGAGAAAGGTTGACGAGTGGATTTACCCAACTCACACCCATGACACACAGCAGTATGTGTGGTAGAGCTGTCAATGTCCATGCCAGTAGTGGTGGAGGGACCATACGACTTAAGAGCAGCAGAGGAGATGTGTCCCATGCGCTGATGCCAGATATCAAGAGTGGTGGCAGCACTTTTGACGTGAGCATTAAGGCCAATGCTTGAAGCATCCAACCAGTAGAGGTTGTCCTCCAAGTAGCCAACAGCTACACATTGCTTTTTGACAGATATTTTAAATGAGCCACTGTCAAAGGCCACTTCCGCACCCTTTTGTGCTAAGGCACGCGTTGACAAGAAGCGTGCCTTCACCTGTGGAAGGTGTAGCATATTACTGAGGGTGATTGGAAGGCCCTGGCTCGTAGTGAAGACAATGGAGCCTACACCAACTTGGTCGATGGTGGACTTGTCCCCAAGGCACACAGCACCTTTGCACGGGGTGTAGTCCTTGAAATCAGACCGATGTGGTGTGATGTGGTGTGTGGCACCACTGTCCATCATCCAATGCACGCGCGAGGCAGCATACAAGGCAACACCAACTGAATTGTCCACCCAGTTAATGGCGGGCTCATCATCGACCTCCTTAATGGAGGCAGTGGTTGGTACTAATACATGACTATTGGCAGCCTTATTGCTAGTGTCCTCTAACTTCCCCACAGCTTCATCCTTCTTCCTCTGCCTGCAATCAGGCTTAATATGCCCCTTTTTGTTACAATAATGGCACGTAAGTTGAGAATGGTCTTTCTTCTTACAGCCACCATTAGTGGGTTTAATGGGGGCAGCTTTATTGAGAGAGGAGCCAGAGGGGCCAGTACGACGTGCTTCCTCAGAAATGATGCACGCAATTATTTCAGCGTGCTTGAGCTTCGAGGGGGCGCCACTGGCAAGGATTGTAGATGCCAGAACCTCATAGGAGGCTGGCAGGGCATGGAGAAGTATGAGACAGAATTGGGTGTCTGTGACACCCATCTGTGCGTTGGTAAGGCCAACCCGCAGCTCATTGAGCTTGGCCAACTGAGAGGCCATGGGCGCGGAGTCATCGAGGCAGGCTTGGGTAAGTTGGATCCACAAATTAAAAATGGTGGTGCTGCCACTAGCACCAGCATAGACGTCCTTCAACTTGTCCCACTTCGACTTGAAGGTGGGGTAGACAAGTGGGTCGGCAATGAGGGAGTAAACATCGGGTTTGAGGTAGAGGCGGAGGTACACCTTTGCCCGACGCTGGACAGAGTCCCACTCATCAGAGGTGACTCCAGAGGGAGGGACCTGGAGGTAGAACACATCCTCAGCTTCGTGCAGCGTGAGGATGGCCTCCAGGGTCCCAGACCACTCATTCCAGTTTGACCCATCAAACCTGCTGAGATGGATGCCTGAGGGCATGCCAAAAGAGTTGCCATAGGCATTGGCGATGTGCGAGGAGGGTGTGGACCCAGTTGGAAAAGGGGGGAGTGAGCCCCCTGTTGTGGCGCCTGCAGCCACACCCGTGGCACCAGTGGGCAAGGCAGCGTGAGATGAGTGTGTGGAAGACATTGGGATGATTTATCTATCGCCGAGGAGCAGTCAGCGACAGTGCTTCATAACAGTTGCGAGATATGGAGTAGACACTCCAGTCTGTGAATCTGTAAGGCCAGAATGCTAACGTGTCCTGCCTCCTGTGGTATGCCAGTGATACAAGGGCTAGGCTCAGGTTTTGGAATATCCCTTTGCCATACTAAGAGCCAGCTGCCAGCCAGGATGTGTCTAGGACACGGCTCACTAGTTTGCATCAGGGGGAATATGGAATGGTGTCTTTCAGAGCCCAAGGCTGTCTACCTCAGCCTTCTCAGCCTGTTGGTTGCCTCATCACCACAAGTGGCTTTACTGTATCCTTTCCCATTGCCACTACAAGGTAGGTATCTGGTTGCAGAACACCATAAGGTGAACACCCCCCAGAGTCTGAACCAGGTTTTACACTCCCATGGTGAGGAGACCCTGCACCCAGTGTGGAGCACCAGAGACAGCTGGCGCTAAGCTCCACAATACACAGCCCAGTGGGCCATGCACACCTGGATATGGATTAAGGGGCTACCAGATCCAATCTCCTTGCGCATAGCGCAGGGGCTAGGAATACAGTAGGGGTGAAAGTAGGACTACTGGGCAGTACATGAACAGGAGGTTCCTCAGCAGTGACAACTGACGCCTCTGTGTCCACTGCCTTGGGCAAGGCTGGTGAGGCCCCAGACAGACCTTGACCTGGTGTGTGATCCTAGGAACACAGTGACCAGCCAAGTGGAGTGGCTTGGGCACCAGGGCCCATAACCTGATGAACAGTGTACATAGAGGACTATACTCACAGTGACTGGGGAGACTGTGGTGAGATATAGAGGTAGACTGGAAGCAGCAACAGAGTAGTCTTGCAAGTGAAGCAGATGTGGAGTCTGGCACACAACAGATGAGAACTGGTGTTTATACAATAGAGGGAGACATACCTGGCACACAACAGATGAGAACTGGTGTGGTGCCAGAGCATACATGGTACTCTACTTATACTGCTACACAGAGTGACGCTGGTAACAGCAAGTCACAGTAAATACAAGACGCATTGTTCTATATACAGACAAAGGAGTGTGCTGTTCTGGGAGAACAAGGTGTAAGAACAAGAAGAGTCCAGACTATGATATCATAGTGACATCACAATAAAGATAAGGGAACAAAGGGAAGTACAAAGACAATAGTACAAGGACAGTCTAGAGAAGTCCATGATGTCATGTACATGTGATGTCATAGATAAGAGAATACAAGAAGTCTGAGATTGTAAAGATCAACATAATCTAATCTACATGTCCTGTATATCTAATCTAAAGCAGTCTGTTATCTGCGTGTCCATACGAGCCGCTAAGTGCACGTGGGTCACTTATCAACATATAATGTGTGCAAGGCACCTACGCAGTGTCAGAAGCCATTCCAAATGTCTGACCACCCACATACCTCACACGTTGATCCAAAGCTTTCCATTCGTGTTCGATCATGTCCAACTCATCTTCAAGGTGTCTCATCATCTTGTCATTGGACATAACATTGTCCGACGTGATCCAGCTGATCTACCCCAAATCAATCAAATTGACGTATCTTTTAGGACGCTACATACCTTGGACTTCAACCTGGCCGCTTCAATGATCTCCATCACCACCTTGGCAAGGTTTGCGCTGCTGTGATTACCTTTAACTTCCCAGAACACAAGTAGCAAAGTGCAGAGCAACCATTCCATTGGGGTTTCCTTGGTACTATGGACCCAGTGCATGGTAATTCCAAGGTAAGGGTCACGGGCTGGTGATGACCAGGTATCTAATGTTGCTGATACCTCTCCAGGGATGCTCTGGCGCAGACAATGTGATAAGCACTAGGGTTTGCGGTAAACAACACTCACTGCAAAAAGCTCTGTCAAGATATCCTTGACTTTGAGTGCCTTCACATGGATGGCCTGGGAAATGCTTGTGCAGTGTGGAATATCACTGTCCTTAGTAGCAGGATGTTGGAACTTGAGCAGACGACGGAATGCCACACGATCCACAAGGGAAAAAGCCTGTGTGTCACAAGTTAGAGTTGAGTAATGTCACATACAGTAAAAGTAAACAGCGCCTTTCAAGTTTGCCTTTTTTCTTACCTGGTCGTTGACCACCACCAATTCGAGGATGTATTCCTTCAGCCCCTCCTTCGTCCACTGTGGCACCTTGGCCACAGTCCATCCTTCTAGTATTCCTTGTTCCTGTAGTTTAGTTCCTGGTAGGGCTGAACACGAGTGCAGGTAACTCATGGGTGGCCATGAGTTTACTTGTGGGAATACTCACAAGGGTTGCACTCATGAGTTACAAGTACTCATGGTCAAGGGTTTTCCAAGGGTGCAGGTATTGATTTCAACATAAACTATGAGTACTTGCACAAGTACTTGTGACAGGTCCTACAAGTACTTGTGGAAGTCTGAGGGTTACTGATATATTGGTTGATTATATTATGATTTCTGTTACTTTTCTGCTTCATCCTCACAGGTACTTGCAGGTACTTACAAGTACTTATGGGTCTGTGAGTACTCATGAGTATACTCATGGGTATTTGGTACTCATGAGTCAATACTCATAAGGATCCAGGTATCACTTCACTGATGCAAAATTGTAACGTTCCACCGGACGTTCTTCTAGAGCGACGGGTCTAGGCAACAACAGCGACCTAACGATCACAGAGGATGTCGAAGTCACGTACACGTTCAGCTACTAGCTCACAAGTGAGACGTAATGGCGTAGCCCAAAGGATGTGAAAGGCGATAAACACAAGGGCTAGGAGTAGACGATCAAAGGCGATAGACAACCAGCCAATGATGAAGTAGATAAGAGAGGCGCAGCGGCGAACAGCCAGCAAACGACTAGAGGAAAGCGGGAAAGGAAGGGATGCCAGGGATCACTCCACAAGGCCAGCTAAGGACAAACAGGGATGATATTCCAAGACAAGGTACAAACAGCGCACAACTGGCAGACAGCCTAGGAGTGGCAGTACAATGGGTGGTATAGTCCAAGAAGTCAAGCTTAGGTCTTCAGCGACCATAAGCCCCTCTACTTATACATGTCTGAGGAGCTTTGAAGCTCAGCTCAGAACTCCGGAATCCTAATACAACGATCCTAGGAAATGAGTCACAACGAGTCAGAGATAACGGTCAGCCAATGGCATAAGGCACTCATGGCATGAGTCAGAGATAAGGAAACACGAGTCATACAATCCATCAGAATCAAGGCACAATCGATATGAGTCACAAACACGAGGCGTTCTAGGCCAGTCCAGGCACAGGCTCATCTGGACTCTTCTGGTGCGTTCTAGCCAGGTCACGTGCCAGGGTCACGTGACGGGCGGGCGCTAAGGTCACGTGCGCTATTCCCAAAACTCCGGGTCTCGTTGGTGAGCGCTTCCGGGTATGTAGTGTGGCGTGGGAGACTTAGCTCTAGTTGCGGTATGCGTAGCCACCAATCTTCGTATTTCAGCCTGTTCGTAGGCATCATCTTCGGCGGTCCTCCTCCTTATGGTGTTCGGGGTCTTGACGTAGGGTGCTCGAGGGTCGGTCTGAGGCAAAACCGTAACAAAAATACTCATGAGTAAGGGTGCAGGTTACTCAAGGGTGCACTCATGTTCAGCCCTAGTTCCCGGCACCACCTCTCTCATGGCGCTCATGACTTGCTCATTTGGCTCAATGTCCTCGTGTTGGCATCTGGTCAAGTACGGCTCTCCATGAGTGTTCCATTGTCTAGTGTCCATAATCAGTTATTGATTATGCTTCATTGGTCCATGTGTTTACCTGATGATATGTGTACAACATGTCAAAATGTTTCCTGTCAGCCATACCTTGCACAACCAACACCACCGCACATCCACCTTACTCTGAGGATGTTTGCCATCCTTGAATACCCCTATCAGGTCAGTGATTCTGATATTCCCTCCAGTACTTGAACACAGTTTGGGTTTTTTATAACCCTATGTGCATCCTAAGGTGAGTTGAAGCATTTTTGGGATCAAGTTTGCTTACCTTTGTGTCCCTTGTAGCCATTTTGTCCAGCTGCAAGTACTGCCATTCTTCGTCTGATGCTGCCTCTCCCTCTGCATCTGACACCTCATTCTCCCCTATTGACGCGTCACCCAAATCATCTGATTTCGGGGTTTTGTTTTTACAACTGTCTTGAGAATTCTCAGATCCACGTGAAAATACACAGCTTTTCAATGTTTTGGGTGATTCATCGATGACGCCAACATCTCCAGCATCCGTTTCACTTTCAACTGGGATATTAATCTTCTTTTTCTTCTTTTTCGGTGGATGTGCCTGATAATCTTCAGTTGAGGTGACTGCAACTGCGCTTCGTTTCATCTTCGGTGCCTGTGCACCACCACTGGTGAGTGCTTCTTTGACCTTTTCCATAGGTTTTCGAATGCAGGTGGGCCGTCGGCTGTCCGACGGTTCCGACCTGGTGGCACTGCCCACAGTTTCATCACCTGCAGAGCGCTGACCCATTGCAGTGACACCAAACACACTCAAAGTGGTATGGGTAGGGGGCCCACTGGGTCGCTGAGTTGGGGTGTTCTTGCCTAATGAAGGTGAGAACAAGAAGCATGATTGACCAAGCAACGCTTACAATTGGGTACCGGGGTCATATCTAAGGCTGAACACGAGTGCACCCGTGAGTGACTCGCACCCGTACTCACGGGTATTTTGTGCCTCAAATATCATACCTGTACTCGTATGAGTATGTTGACACAAGTACTCTCTACCCACGGGTCAAGTACCCGTCACGCGGCAAGTACCCATGGGTCAGCAAAAAACTACAAGTACTCATGAGTACTTACAAGTACCCATGAGTACTTTCATGTCAGCATATGTACAGTACAAGATACTACTCAGACATGTCTACATCAACAATCTCAGGCTCTAAGAGGACAGAAGAATGGTCAGTCTGTTTTCCTTTACGCGTACCCTTCCCCTTAAATGTGGCAATAACCTCATCCTGGGGGATGGCACCGGGCAATGAACACCATGACCCAAGGACAGTTGCAGCCCATGTTGACTCATCAGAGAGAGAATGTCGCATCTTTGATACAGTAAGGCCACCTTGTGAGAAAGCACGCTCAACATCTGTAGAGCTAGCTAAGAATAATGTCAGCCAAAGAAAAGGCTCAGAAATCAACACACACCCGGAATCAAGAGAAAGTCAAGGGACATGCGTGCAAGTGGGTGCCCACTGGCATCCATTCTGGTCCAATATGTAATTGGATCAACGGTAAGTGGAACTGGTGGGCTGCTGATCCAATTGCTGATAGGCTCCCCTGTCGCCACCACCACATCATCAAGGGACTGAAAATACTTGTCGGCTCCCTGAAGAACATCTGAATGTAAGATCAGAACAGACATGACAACAATAATGGACATTACCATAGATGTGTCATGAGTATCTACTGGACTTGGGGTCAGCTGAGTCGGCTTGTAATTGATCTCCCACTCTGTTCGTAGAATAGACTCGGCCATCATGATCCATGGCTGGGGCCACTTTACCTTGGAGAAGTACGTTAATTTATGGCGAGGAAGGAGCACTGATTGGGGAAAAGAGAACAATCAATAATCGCGTCAACGACTCAACACAAACAAATTAACACATACTCATGGCAATCCTATGAACAACCGAGTCATCTGTGAGTGTGTAATACTTATTTAGGATAGAAAATCCACGAAGGGCAGCTGCACATATAACAGGTGCACATGTTCCGTCATCTACAAACTTATCCAGAGTGTTTGTGAGGATGTCGAATATGGGAATGACATCATGAATGAGGGGGACTTGGTTTTGGGAAATCCTCTTGGTTGCAAAAAGGAACACCTGTTATTTGGGTGAGTAAGACTGTAAACGGTTAACGTGATCACACACCTCAAGAAGGGGATGAAGTTGTTCAAGGAGGTCCCACTCCCTCGACAAGAGCTGGAATCACTTCAAACAAACACCACGTGGCTTGTTATGTTCCTTATCGATCACCAACAGGGAGAGTGGCTTCCGAAGCTGTATGGCATGACCAATAAGCTCTGCTGTGCTATTCCACCTAGTAGCGACATCATGGACCATCTGGATAGGCTTCACCTTGCTCGTGGTACACGCAGCTTCAAGATCGGTCTTGAGTATCAGGCTGTTGACTATTTTCTTCCCAAGACTACGCAGCTGAGATAGATGAGTCATCGTTTTTGTATAGTACAAGATACAAGCCCAGCACGCACCTTGAAAACTGAGTATTGACCGAGTCTTGCTTCTTCATTGGTGAGGGGATGGAGTCAGCCTTCCTTTGCGATGTCTTTCACAACTGCATTGATCATCTCCGTATCACTGGCATCCACCACTGGGTCAATCTCATCCTCATTGTCTGAGTCCCCAGCACCGTCTCCATTGCCCCCTAGATCCTTCAGACCAGTATTGCCATCGTCACTATCAATATCACCTTCAGTGTCATCGTCCTCGGCACCTCCAGTAACAGCAGGGTTCCTTGTGTGGCTGAATTGTGACAAAATAGCCTGAAATACAATTAGCGAGCATAAATGTATTTACAGTAAGCAGCAATACCTTGACAACAAGGTTGATGATGTGAGCAAAGCACCGTACTCGAGTTTGAGACCCGCGGATGGCCAGAACAATGTCGCTCAACTCAGAAACCATTGTGTTGTTGTTGGAGGCGTTGTCAGCGACAATGGCAAGAATCTATAGTCAAAAATAGCACCATGATGACATTAGCCCGGGTATTACAGTAGGAAAGAGGGAAATGGTACCTTGTCTTCAATTCCATACTCATGCAAACACTCAGAAACATGGCTAGCCAGGTACACACCTGTATGGGACTTTGAGGCACTACTTCCCCATAGGGATGCAGTTACAATACAATACAAACAAATAAGCCTACCGGATGAAGTCCAAAATAATAGTCTGGATCTGTCCTCTGTGAACCCAGTGAACAGTAATGCCAAGAAACAATATGGCCTGAGGTGCTGTCCAGCCGTCGATGCCAAGATGAAGTTTTCCTGGATATGCCTCATAAACCAGAAAGTGAGCACACTCCGTCAATAATACATCAGAAGTGAACATACCTGAAGGAGATTCGCCACCTTTACTCAACTGATCTTGAAGATCTCCCTCACATCCTTGGAGACCATCACTCACGATGGTGTAACACAATGACTGTTAAGGTCATGGAAAATGTCCAGCAGCTCTTCATCCTGCACAATCAAAAAGGGGCGATGATGCCATGCAACCCAAAGTGCAATCTTCATGCGGTGCTTGGCAGGATGGTAAGTTGAGCCATGCGCAAATGCCTTGATAGAGCCAGAACCGCTCGCAGTAGCTGGATCACAGATGTCGGCATGGCGTAGGAGGTTGCTAGTGCTCTTGTCATGTCGAATTCGAGACATCCTGATAGAAGGGTTGCTATTGGTCATGGTATGTGTAAGTCGTCAAAAGTGGGGTTAAACTGTTCAACATACCATTTGCAAATAAAAACATACTTGATGTCATTGCCAGCCTGTGTGATCTCAGGTGGCATCTTGTAGTGGTTGTAGACTGTTGATGTCCAGGAATCGAGCTGAGTGGCTAAGTTTCGAACCATTAGTGAAATCTGAGAAATCCATGAAAATGTGACATACCGAGTACCTCCGCATTTGATTTTGTCAAGGTCTCATAGATCACATCAAATTTTTCACGCTCAGTCAAGGCCTTCCGGATAGTCGACAGGTCAGGTGAAGATGCATGCGAAGTAGGAGGAGAGCTGGCAGTGCCATCGGTGTCTTGGGTCCTCCCACGTTTGCAAGATTGAGGTGCCATAGCAGCGGTCAAGCCTGAGACATCACGGTTACTGTAACTTAGCTCAAAACCTGCTGCTTTCGCCATCATTTCACTCAAATCAAGTCTCATATCGCCTCATCTTTCTTCTTGCTCTCCTCTGAGTCCGTTCTATTCTGAGACTCATGCTTTACCTCATCATATACCTGTTCCTTTCCCTCATCCGACCCCTCAATCGTCCATACCTTCAAGACTGGGTCAACAGCAATCCTCCTCAATTGCGAAGGTGTCGGCATTGAGCATTTCGTGCCTTCATCTTTGGTTGATCAGCACCGCCCCCATTTCCATTCGCATTCCTTTTGCCGTCTGCCTTAGCTTTGCGCTCTTTATCTTGAGCAAAGGTGTGCCTATATTTCACTTCAATTCTCTTTCCTTTTCTTACCCTTCTTCATTCCCTTAGTGCACATCATTGACACTACCCACTACTTTGGCAATACCTTTGTCCATTTTTCTGGACCTACCCTTCTCCTCAGACCCTGATCCCTAGCTCCTCTCTTTTCCTTCTGTGCTAGCTGTTGCGTTATTCCACTGTATTGCTTGGTATTGTCGATGGTAGTCCCGTCCCCAACTTTCTGACATCCATTGATCTCTCCTATCCAGGGCTCTTATGTTGCCTCCACTCCACTCTGTTATTCCCTTACTTTATGGTTATTCCCTCACTTTGCAATGATATCGTTCAGTCCTAGGTACAGTCCGCGTGTTGCCCACTTTGCGAATCCCAAGACCAACTATCGCTTTCCTCCTTCCTCCTTGCTAGCGACCTTCTTCTAGTTTCTGCTGCTTTTGGCGCCTTCCCTCGTTACCAATCATTCCTGAAGTGTCTCCGAGTTCAGGTGAGTTATCAAGCATCCTTTCTCGCAATGCACATGACTTGTCCCTGCCCCACAACTGATCACACCTTACCTACAGGCATTCCAAACCCCAACTACTTCCCTTTCACTTCCACCTCTGTCAACATCCTCCACATCGACGCATTCCTGCAGCCTGCTCACCATGCCGTGCATCGCCTCTCCCACTTCCGCGTCTTCCTCAGCCTTTGGCTGGCTATGATGGATATTTGATGGAGGTGCTGGCTGTAGGGACGATACGACGACGCGAAAGAGGTGCCTCGTGAGCTGTGCCTTAGATGATGATGGTCAACCTCACTGCAGCGCTGCAGTACGGTCCCGCACTGGCAGAAGTTTATCCAGGAGTTCATTCACCTGTGATTGCCCACAGCCTTCAACATGGAGTCGACAACATTCAATCCATATTGCAACGTCGCCGGCTTCAACTTCCACTCTCAAGCTTCATGTTTTTGCCCCTGGCTGATCAACATTGCACTTTCCTTTCCGTTCATGCTCCTTCAATTGAATGGCTTGTGCTCTTTGTCTCAGGAAAAGGTGTGCTCGTTGTTTCCTTATATTTTTACTCCCTGTCTTCTGATAATTGAATGCCCCTTTAGTGCGTGTGATAGACACGACCCACGGGCCGCACTGCTACTTTGACCACGCCCTCCCCCATTCTTTCACTTCCCTTTGGACCTGGATCCCCCCTTCCTACCTCCATGCGCTTGCTGTGGTGTTATGATATGTTATGATAGTCCCATCCTCGTCTTCCATCGATATCGGATCTCTCCCATCCTTGGACTCTTATTTCCCTATTTCTCTTGTTATTCATCCACATTATGATTACTTCACTCAACCCTAGGGACCAACCACGACATAGTTAAGGGTCATACACCCGGCTTTTCTCTCGCTCCCTTCAACACACCCTTAGACACAAATCTCGTTGTTTTTGTCCATCAAACTTGCCAATTGAGACTATTTTAGTACCGTGTTGCGAGTACTCATACGAGTACTTGTGTCCCAGATAATCTGCACCTGTACCCACACCCACTCGTAGCTACAAATACCCAGGATCCGTGAGTATGTATACCCATGAGTATTCCCATGGGTATACCCATGGCCACTCATGGGTAACCTGCACTCGTGTTCAGCCTTAGTCATATCATCTGGGTCATTGACCCAATCAATCTTGTGTGCCTCCTTGAGGCCGCCATTTGGGGTACACACTTCCCCATATGGTTTTGTTGGGTCCATGGGAGGTATGTGTTGAAACTTCTACCAGCTGTGGTCTCAGTTGAACTCAGGTGGACTTAGAACTCCACCCCAGGGGGTTCCTCAGGTCACGCTGTAAGGGTGTTGCAGCCCTTGAGCGCAAAACCGCCTACTATCAACCATTTCGGACTCGTCGGCTCGGCATGTGACCTCACTGCCTATCGCGGATGATCATCAACTGCCACCAACTCGTGGCCATCGATCTTTTCCTTGTCACCTTGTTTCCCCCACTCTTCCGTCTCCCCACCATCTCATCTCACCCCTTGTTGTTCCTTTCTATGGCCAAACATGATTAACAGTTCCGACACCAGTCGACACCCTTGATCACCAAACCCTTCCAAATTGACCTCTCGGCCGCGACATCGTCAAGGGTCCCGCCTTGGAAAGACTTCCCCATCATTCCTCGCACTGCGCGCCGTCATTCATTTGCTATCCTCAAAACCCTGGAACTTGGTCCATGCTTACACCCACGACCGTTGATCGGTCTAGAGCGGCATTCTTTGTCTCAGACAAAGGCGTGCCCAACTTTTACTTATTTTCTTGCCCTATTCTCACCCTTGTTTTATGACTTAGTGCGCCTCGTCGACACCACCCGTGTTGCCTCTCCGACCTCTCATCCTTGACCAGTTAGACCTCTCCTGACTCCTTGTCTCCATTCTCCTTCTTCGTTTCTCCCCCGTTTCATCTCGACACTTGCCTGAGTACGGTACACGCCGCCTGACGATGCCACTAGTGCCAGGGCAGTAAAAACTTCACCTTAGCCTTACAACTGTCCGTCTGCCTTTCATAGTCTCTCACTATCCTTTGGTCTCTTTTGCTTTGCTTTCCCCCACTTCTACTTACTCTCCCTCACAACTTTTGACTTAGCGTTTGTGACGACGACTTCCCTTACTTACAGGTACATGCATATATAAGGACTCGGTTTCACGCTCAATAAAGACATCCTCTTTTCCCTGCATCTTATTCAATTCTTGTCTTCTTTCTCTTGCATGATCAGTATCGGTTCGACAGGGCAGGTCTAATATGAAGACACCCGTTCGACTGTGACGACTCATCGCTCACTTTTGCCCCCTTTCTAGTTACTTTCTGCACCGTCACTACGCGTGTTCCGAGCCTTGCTCAACGTCTTCGCTTGTTCCCCTAGACTCGGAAACATACTCTCTCATTCGACGTCCAAGATTTGGGCACTTGTCTCTACTAAAACTCGGTGGCAACTACCTCCCTTCCCTTTCCTCTGCTTGGTCCCTTCCTCAGCCTTACCTTACTCACTCGCGCGCTTTCGAGCACGTACATCTGGCTGCCCCAGTGAGGCTGAGTTTAGTGGATTAACCCCCCTCTCCCCTGTTTCCTTCTTCCCTTCCCGGTCGCCTCTGGTGACCAACCATATGCCCAGACAATCGAGTCTACCGCCTAGAGATCTCTTTGGAAAGTTCACCAAAAAGCCAGAATCCATGCCTACCAACACATCGCCTCATACACCGCCGCGCCAGCCAGAACCGTCTACCAGCAGCCTAACACTCGACATCACAGAAGCCTTCGTCCCCGACTCAGATATCACCCCCTGACCTCATCACACCCAGTCTATCCCGGGCTCATTCTCTCCCCAAACCGAACCATCCACGCAGTCCTCTATCCCATTTTCAACCCTTGCCGCACAAAGTTACAAACACTTCGTCTCGCCTTCCTTGATCCCTGTCCCAAAATTGACCATCTCGGTCTCAACTCCCCGTACTTCCGCTACCTTGTCTAGTCTACCTTCGTCCTCTCAGTCGACCTCTCTCGTAGTCCCCACCAAAGCTAGATCACTTTCTAATCCACAAAAACCCCTACCGCCTCCTCCTACTCTGTCTGCTACAGCCTCTTCTGCTCTCGGTCCTAATCTCGCATCCGTTGCCTCCTCCACTTTGAGCCTCATTACACCTACTACAGTATTGTTATGGTTTCGCCTCAGACCGACCCTCGAACACCCTACGCAACGACCCCGAACACCATTAGGAGGAGAACCGCCGAAGACGATGCCGACGAACAGGCTGAAATACGAAGACTTGTGGCTACACACGCCCAAACCAGAGCTAAGTCTCCCACGCCACACTACGAACCCGGTTCCGCTCACCAACGAGACCCGGAGTTTTGGGAATAGCGCACGTGACCTTAGCGCCGCCCGTCATGTGACCCTGGCACGTGACCTGGCTAGAACGCACCAGAAGAGTCCAGATGAGCCTGTGCCTGGACTGACCTAGAACGCCTCGTGTTTGTGACTCATATCGATTGTGCCTTGATTCTGATGGATTGTATGACTCGTATTTCCTTATCTCTGACTCGTGCCATGAGTGCCTTATGCCATTGGCTGCTGTTATCTCTGACTCGCCGTGACTCATTCCTAGGATCCGTGTATTAGGGTTTGAGCTGAGCTTCAAAGCTCCTCAGACATGTATAAGTAGAGGGGCTTATGGTCGCTGAAGACCTAAGCTTGACTTCTTGGATTATACCACCCATTGTACTGCCACTCCTAGGCTGTCTGCCAGTTGTGTGCTGCTTGTCTTTGGAATATCATCCCTGTTTGTCCTTAGCTGGCCTTGTGGAGTGATCCCTGGCATCCCTTCCTTACCCGCTTCCCTCTAGTCGTTTGCTGGCTGTCTGCCGCTACGCCTCTATCATCTACTTCACCATTGGCTGGTTGTCTATCGCCTTTGATCGTCTACTCCGAGCCCTTGTGTTTATCGCCTTTCACATCCTTTGGGCTACGCTATTACGTCTCACTTGTGAGCTAATAGCCGATCGAGTACGTGACTTCGACATCCTCTGTGATCGTTAGGTCGCTGTTGTTGCCTAGACCCGTTGCCCTAGAAGAACGTCCGGTGGAACGTTACAAGTATCCTCCGTCGCACCTTCCACTGCAGCGTCATCTCCTTCATCTCTCCCAATCCCCATCACAACTGCTCCAGTAACCACTCCCTCTTCCGCTCCGATCGTCACAGCGTCCTCTCTCGCTCCCGCTTCGACCACCGCACCAGCCACACCAGCCGCGCCAGCTGCACCAGCCGCACCAGTACACCCTCCTGCAGTTATCGCAGCACTGAGACATATGGCCACTAATCCCGCTACCGGCCCCGCAGCCATGCCAGCCGCCCGTTTGCATAATGCACCATTCTTTTCCGGACGTGTAGGAGACCCACTCGACGACTTCCTCCAAGAATATGAGGAGATCGCCACTAGCCGCAACCTTACACCCAGAGAGAAAGTGGAGACCATCATACGCTACATCCCCACAGACCTCCAGGACTTATGGAAACTTCTCGACGGCTACACAACGCACGATTGGACTCTTTTCCAACAATCTCTTGAGGGCATATACGGAGGAGCTACCACGCAGTCCAAATACTCCAAACAAAAGCTATTCGACTACATCCACTACACTAGTCAACAGCACATGCGTGGCGAAGACGACATCATGCATTATTACCAGGAGTTCCTAGTCTTCTGCAAACCTCTCCAGGACGCCCACCGCATTACTGACGAAGAACACAATTCTGCGTTCTGGTACAGATTCCACCCTGATGACCAAGAAAAGATGCAGCCTAGGCTATACGGCAAATATCCAGACTGGTTGGCTGAACAGCCCTACGACTTTGAAGAAGTTTTCAAAATCACCCGTGCCGTCTTCACTACCACCCCCTACTTCCCCATCCAGCTACAGGAGCACTGGGAACACTTCACACCACGCCAAGCCAGATCCGAGAGACCAACTGAAAGATGGTTCGGCCAGAGCATTCTCAATCCCCGGATACCTGACCACGAGGGACGCAGGAGGGAGCGAGACCACTTCCTCGACTATAACCCCAGAGATGCATTCCCTCGCCCAGATCGGGACCTTCCTCGCCCCATTAACCCTCCGCCCCGTGCTCCTTCTCCTCCTCGCAACACCACCCCTTCCGAAACTAAAACAGTCTGTTTCGCAGAACCGACCCGGGAGGACAAAGACCGCAAGCTAGATGAGCTTATGGACAAGATGCATGGACTCTCTGTCTGCGAGCGAACCTACGCGGTCCTCTATGCTCGCTGCGCACATCGTTACCCTGACGTCGCCTCTACGCTTCCAAGGCTGGAAATCATCCAGATTTTCTCCTACCAACCCCCTGCCGCTCCACCGACAAACCACCGCCAGCCCTGGCCAGCAGCGCCAGACCAGTCCGCCCCCGTCCCTCCTGCAGTCTCTTCCGACGCCACCTACTGGTGAACTTGCCCACGCCCTATGGGGTGCTCGTTTTGCTCTCAGACTAACCACCGCATCCAAGAATGTCCCATCGCGCAGGAGTACTGTCATACGGGACAAGCAATGTGTTACGTTCCTTCCGGACGTCTGCCAGGTCACGTGACCTCGTCGCCTGTTCGCTTCGTCCAAGGGAATTCGCCATCCAAGGACCCAAGTCAATCGTTGATAATGATAGAAGTCAGCGGGGATAAAGCACAACTTTGTAGCGGAATGCATAGTGGCGATAACTCCAGCCAACTAGCAAAGATGACAAAGGAAGGGATGAGACAGTGAGGAATCAAGCTGTTATACACTCTGTGCCCTAAGAACCAACTCCGGCGAAGGGGAAGGTATTACACAAGATATCAAAGCTAAGGACTTTAACGCGTCCAAAGCCCTCTACTTATACTACAGAGGGGGAGCCTTCAAGCTCAGCCCGAATCTGAAACCCTAATACACAGCCGCGAATCCTAATACGAGAAGCCAATGGCAATAAGGCGCATGGCATGAGTCAGAGATAAGAGATAAGAGATAAGGGCCTAGAGGCACCCCACATCCAAGTCCACAGCCGGATCACATCCGGACTCACAATCACAAGCCAACCCAGGCACAAGCTCATCTGGGCTCTTCCGGATCCTTCTTCAATCTTCCAAGGCAGGTCACGTGCCGGGATCACGTGACGGCCGACATATCGTCCCTATTCCCAGGGTTCCTGATAGCGTGTGGACGGGTGAGGGGTGTATGAGCTCACCGCGCGTGCCGTCTGCACGTGATCCGTCTCGTATTCCCACGCTCCGAGCAGGCGTTCAAGTACTGCCGTTGCCGCGTGCACTTCATTCTCGCGCTGCGGGTCATATTCATCATCTTCCAGGTTGCGTCCCGGCTGCGCCGTGACACAATGGTCCTCAATGACCGCATCCACCTCCCTAACAGCCAGCCCATCCCAGGTGACTGATGAACAGCGCACATGAAGGGATGATACTCACAGTGACAAGACTGTGGTGAGATATCAAGAGTGGCTGGAAGCAGCAACAGAGTGTAATCAAGCAAGTGAAGCAGAGTTTGAGTCTGGCACACAACAGATGAGAACTGGTGTGGTGCCAGAGTGTACATGGTACTCTACTTATACTGCTACAGGGGGTGACGCTGGTAACATAGGTCACAGTAAATACAAGGCGCATTGTTCTACATAGAGACAAAAGGAATGTACTGTCCTGGAGAACAAGGCATATAGAACAATAAGAGTCCAGACTATGATATCATAGTGACATCACAATAAAGATAAGGAAACAAAGGGAAGTACAAAGACAATAGTACAAGGACGGTCTAGAGAAGTCCATGATGTCATGTACATGTGATGTCATAGATAAGAATATACAAGAAGTCCGAGATTGTAAAGATCACACTAATCTAATCTACATGTCCTGTATATCTAATCTAAAGCAGTCCATTATCTGCGTGTCCATATGAGCCGACTAGCGCGGGCGGGTCACTTATCAACAGCGACATCACCGGCAGCAGCCTGCAGGCTAGGGTCAACGCTTGGCTTTCTAACCCTACGCCCAACACCTCCAGCGCTGCGACCTTTGCGCGCAATCCCCCTCCTCACACCTCACTCAGCTTTGAAGCCATACCGACGTCCCTTGGGCAACCCATCCCGCAAGCTTACATTATCGAAGTCACTGGTGCCAAGGACAAAGACGCAGCCGAAGTCAAGAGCGCACCCAACGACAGCCTTGACTTTTTTGGAGTCTACGCGGCCGAGAAGAAGAAGTGGGACACAAAAGCGTCGAAGCTCCCCAAACTCGCCCAAGCGAAGACACCTGCCCCATCGCCCTCCACTTCCAAGAATGCCACCAACACTCCTGCCCCCACGCCACGCACCACACCCCAGTACAAGTATCAGTCAAACACCAAAGATGTTGCGTTTGTACCTGAGATGCCCAAGGAGTTCCTTGAAGAGGACGACGTCCACGCGTTTGGGTCTATGACTCAGGAGCACTATGACGCTTGGAGGCACATCGAGGTGAGTTTCCTATCGACTTAGAGGAATGAGAGCTGGCCGTCACGTGACCTGGCACGTGACCTGCCTAGAGCTGGTCCAGAAGGGTCCGGATGAGCTTGCGCCTGGACCAGAGTGTGATACATGACTGATGTGACTGCTGACTTGTATGGCTTGTGATTGGACTGTGATATTAGGGTTTGTGGCTGTGTATTAGGGTTGCTGGGCTTGAAAGCTCCAGCCCTAGTAGTATAAGTAGAGGGGCGTTCGCGTACAAACCCCTTAGCTTTGATATCTTGAGGAATACCTTCCCTTCCCTGCGCCTTAGCTCCTTGTCCTGTGTGCATAACTCTTCGTCGTCATCAGCTCCCTGCTATAAGTCGTGCACGTCGCCGACTTCTCCTTCATCATTCTCGACTTCACCATCATCGTTCTTGTTGATAAGTGACCCGCGCGCACTTAGTGGCTCGTATGGACACGCAGATAATGGACTGCTTTTAGATTAGATATACAGGACATGTAGATTAGATCATTATGATCATTACAATCTCGGACTTATTGTATCCTCTTATCTATGACATCACATGTACATAACATCATGGACTTCTCTAGACCGTCCTTGTACTATTGTCTTTGTACTTCCCTTTGTTTTCTTATCTTTATTGTGATGTCACTATGATATCATAGTCTGGACTCTTATTGTTCCATACGCCTTGTTCTCCAGAACAGTACATTCCTTTTGTCTCCTTGTAGAACAATACACCTTGTATTTACTGTGACCAGTGTTACTACCGTCACCTCCTGTAGCAGTATAAGTAGAGTACCATGTATGCTCTGGCACCACACCAGTTCTCATCTGTTGTGTGCCAGGTATGTCTCCCTCTGTTGTATAAACACCAGTTCTCATCTGTTGTGTGCCAGACACCCACCTCTGCTTCACTTGCAAGAACTATCTCTGTTGCTGCTTCCAGTCTACCCTGATATCTCACCACAGTCATCTTTGCCACTGTGAGTATCACCTTTATGTACACTGTTCATCAGGTTATGGGCCCTGGTGCCCAAGCCACTCCACTTGGCTGGTCACTGTGTTCTTAGGATCACACACCAGGTCAAGGTCTGTCTGGGGCCTCACCAGCCTTGCCCAAGGCAGTGGACACTGAGGCGTCAGTTGTCACTGCTGAGGAACCTCCTGTACATGTACTGCCCAGTAGTCCTACTTTCACCCCCACTGTTTTCCTAGCCCCTGCGCTATGCGCAAGGAGATTGGATCTGGTAGCCCCTTAATCCATATCCAGGTGTGCATGGCCCACTGGGCTGTGTATTGTGGAGCTTAGTGCCAGCTGTCTCTGGTGCTCCACACTGGGCGCAGGATCTCCTCACCATGGGAGTGTAAAACCTGGTTCAGACTCTGGGGGGTGTTCACCTTATGGTGTTCTGCAACCAGACTCCTGCCTTGTAGCGGCAAAGGGAAAGGATTCAGTGAAGCCACTTGTGGCGATGAGGCAACCAACAGGCCGAGAAGGCTGAGGTAGACAGCCTTGGGCTCTGAAAGACATCATTCCACATCCCCCTGACGCAAACTAGTGAGCCGTGTCCTAGACACATCCTGGCTGGCAGCTGGCTCCTGGTATGGCAAAGGGATCTTCCAACCTGGGCCTAGCCCTTGTATCACTGGCATACCACAGGAGGCAGGACGCGTTAGTGTTCTGGCCTTACAGATTCACAGACAGGAGTGTCTACCCCCATATCTTGCAACTGTTATGAAGCACTATCGCTGACTGCTCCTCGGCGATAGATAAATCATCCCCATGTCTTCCACACACTCTTCTCGTGCTGCCTCGCCCACTGGCGCCACCGGTGCGGCTGCAGGCACAGCAGGGGGCTCACTCCCCCCTTTTCCCACTGGGTCCTCACCCTCCACACGTCTGGGTGCTGCGTATGGCAACTCATTTGGTATGCCCTCTGGCATTCACCTCAGCCGCTTTGACGGGTCCAACTGGAACGAGTGGTCTGGGACCCTGGAGGCCATCCTCACGCTGCATGAAGCTGAGGATGTGTTCACCCTCCAAGTCCCTCCCTCTGGAGTCACTGCTGATGAGTGGGACTCTGTCCAGCGTCGGGCAAAGGTGTACCTCCGCCTCTACCTTAAACCCGACGTTTACTCCCTCGTTGCCGACCCACTTGTCTACCCCACCTTCAAATCAAAGTGGGACAAGCTGAAGGACGTCTATGCTGGTGCTAGCGGCAGCACCACCATATTTAATTTGTGGATCCAACTCACCCAAGCCCGCCTTGACGACTCCGCGCCCATGGCCTCTCAGTTGGCCAAACTCAATGAGCTGCGAGTCGGCCTTTCCAACGCACAGATGGGTGTCACTGACACCCAATTCTGTCTCATTCTACTCCACGCCCTGCCAGCCTCTTATGAGGTCTTGGCATCCACCATCCTCGCCAGTGGCGCCCCCTCCAAGCTCAAGCACGCTGAAATAATTGCGCGCATCGTTTCGGAGGAAGCGCGCCGTACTGGCCCCTCTGGCTCCTCCCTCAACAAGGCTGCCCCCATTAAGCCAAGCAGTGGCCTACGTAAGAAGAGAGACCATTCTCAACTTACCTGCCACTACTGTAACAAAAAGGGGCATATCAAGCCTGACTGCAGGCAGAGGAAGAAGGATGAAGCTGCGGGGAAGTTGAAGGACACCGGCAACAAGGCTGCCAACTCTCATGTATTAGTACCTACCACCGCCTCCATTAAGGAGGTCGATGATGAGCCCGCCATTAACTGGGCGGACAATACAGTTGGAGTTGCCTTGTATGCTGCCTCACGTGTGCATTGGATGATGGACAGTGGTGCTACACACCACATCACACCACATCGGTCCGATTTCAAGGACTATACCCCGTGCAAAGGTGCTGTGCGCCTTGGGGACAAGTCCACCATTGACCAAGTTGGTGTAGGCTCCGTCGTCTTCACTACGAGCCAGGGCCTTCCAATCACCCTCAGTAATGTGCTACACCTTCCACAGGTGAAGACACGCTTCTTGTCGACGCGTGCCTTAGCACAAAAGGGTGCGGAAGTGGCCTTTGACAGTGGCTCCTTTAAAATATCTGTCAAAAAGCAATGTGTAGCTGTTGGCTACTTGGAGGACAACCTCTACTGGTTGGACGCTTCAAGCATTGGCCTCAATGCTCACGTCAAAAGTGCTGCCACCACACTTGATATCTGGCATCAGCGCATGGGACACATCTCCTCTGCTGCTCTCAAGTCGTACGGTCCCTCTGCCACTACTGGCATGGACATTGACAGCTCTACCACACATACTGCTGTGTGTCGTGGGTGCGAGTTGGGTAAATCTACTCGCCAACCTTTCTCTGCGTCCTCCACCAAAAGGACAACCCGCATCTTTGAGATTGTACACAGTGACCTCGCCGGTCCAATGCAAACTCAGTCCCTACAAGGCTCCGCGTACACCGCCACCTTCATAGACGACCACTCCAAGCATGCAGTGGTGTACTTTATTAAGTCGAAGGATCAGTTTGTGAAGGCGCTGCAGATGTATTTGGCCTGGGGTGAAACCCAGACGTCCCATAAACTGCGCGCACTCCACTCTGACCGCGGAGGCGAGTACATGGCGAGCCAAGTACAGGACATTCTCAAGCAGAAAGGGATAGAGCATCACCTTACGATGCCAGGATCACCACAGTCGAACGGGAAAGCCGAGCGGTTTAACCGCACCATTACGGATAAGGCAATGGCCATGCTACACACAGCAGGCATGTCTAAAGGCTTCTGGGAGCATGCTATGAGCACTGCGGTACACATCTATAACCGCTCTCCCACCCGTACGCTCAAGTGGCGCACACCCTATGAGCTCTGGTACTCTGGCAAGGTACCAGATGTCTCACACTTGCGCATCTTTGGATGCAAGGGGTACATGCACGTACCCGCTGATAAGCGTCGCAAATTGGATGCGAAGGCCATTGAGGTCACGCTTATTGGGTTTGAGCCCGAATCAAAGGGCTATAAGCTCTGGGACCGCCAAACCCGCTCTGTCCGTTTGTCCAGGGATGTGACATTCGACGAGAGTAGCTTCCCGTCCCTTCAGGGTGCTGAGACACACCCACCACCTTCTCAAGTGGCCTCACCACCACTACCTACACCAGTAATTGCCGTACCTAGCACGTCGGCGTTACCACCACAGCGAGCACCCTCCCCTACACACTCTGACAGTAGTGAGGAGGATGTCGAAGACATTTTAGACCCCACACAAGAGCGCCCACACACGCCACCACCACCTGCCCCACCCACTCTTCCTGTCACACCTAAGCGTGAACAGCCCCCTCTGACTTCTCCACCACCGCGTCAAAGTGCAACGCGCATTATGCGCAATATCCCTCCTCCCTCACCAGATATGCCTGGTGGCTTTGAGGATCGCGCACAGCGTAGTCAACTGTTGCGTGAAATGGACAATGCACCTAGACGCTCTGCCCGTGCACCAGTGCCCAATCCCCGCTATTTCACAGTGGATAATGTGGCCACACGTGGTAGACGGTTGGGGTTTGCAGAGCTGCTGGCTGCAGCTTATGTTGGAAGAGATCCTGCATCCTATGCAGAGGCCATGCAGTCTGTGGATGCAAGTGAGTGGACAACGGCGTGTCAGTATGAGATGGATGTGCTCGCCAAGAATGGCACATGGGAGTTAGTAGATCTCCCACCTAATCGCAAGGCAGTAAAATCCAAATGGGTCTTCAAGCTCAAAGCGGATGGCCGCTACAGAGCTCGCTTGGTGGCTAAGGGGTTTACGCAAATCCCTGGCATTAGATTTTGATGAAACCTTCTCTCCCGTCGCACGATTCGAGTCGCTGAGATTACTTCTGGCGTTGGCCGCGCTGGAGGACTGGCACATCCATCAGATGGATGTCAAGTCTGCGTTCCTCAATGGCGTGCTTGACAAGGAGATTTATATGGAGCAACCACAAGGGTTCATCACCACTGGTGCAGAGACGAAGGTGTGTCACCTAGTCAAGGCGATATATGGTCTCAAACAAGCCTCCCGTGCATGGAACTTGCAATTCCATGGAGTGCTACTTGCACTCGGCTTTAAGCGGACGTTTGCCGATGCCGGCGTATATGTGTTGCCTCAACGAGAGGGGGATGGACCACTCTTCGTTATTGTTTACGTTGACGACATCACAATTCTGGGTGCTTCTCTGGAGAGAATCAAGCGTCTCAAGTCAGATCTTTCTGAGCGCTATGAGATGACAGATCTCGGGGAGATAGAGTCATATCTTGGTATGCGCATTGTGCGCGACCGCTCCCTTAGACGCATCGAAATAGACCAGTCTGGCTATGTCAAGGATGTCCTTGAACGCTTTGGCATGACCGATGCCACACCACACTCCACACCCTTACCCGCTGGTGCTGACGAGCACCTTCATAAATATATGGGTCAGGCTACTGCCTCTGACATTACGCACTACCAGTCACTCATTGGTAGTCTGCTGTACGTTCAGATTGGTACTAGACCAGACATTTCCTTCGCTGTGTCACGTCTGGCGCAATATGCAGCGAATCCTTCCCCCCAACATCTGCGACTTGCGCAATATGTCCTGGCTTACCTAGTAGGCACTGTGGATATGCGGATAGTCTATGATGGCGCCAGTGGAGACGGCCTTGTTGGCTACTCTGATTCCTCCCTGGGAGACCAGGTTGATGACAGACACTCCACCTCGGGTTATGTGTTCCTTTTAGCCAATGGTGCAATAAGCTGGTCCTCGCGAAAGCAAAAGACAGTGGCCCAAAACACTACAGAGGCGGAATACATGGCCATGACCGATGCGGCCAACCAAGCCGCTTGGTATCAGAGCTTCCTTTTGGAACTCGGGTATGAGGTCGACGACCCCATCCCACTGCATGGTGACAATAAGGGTGCCATTGACTTGGCCTTGAACCCTGTCACTGGGAGGCGATCAAAGCACATTGCCATTAGGCATCATGTCATTAGGGAGTACATTGAAAAGAGGACCATCACTCTTATTAGAACCCCTACTCTGGAAATGGTTGCAGACGGCTTTACCAAGTCGCTCGCGCGCACCCTGCTCCAACAACACAATGTAGACATGGGCTTGTGCTAATCCTAGATTGCTGATCACGGGGAGATGTTGATAAGTGACCCGCGCGCACTTAGCGGCTCGTATGGACACGCAGATAATGGACTGCTTTTAGATTAGATATACAGGACATGTAGATTAGATCATTATGATCATTACAATCTCGGACTTATTGTATCCTCTTATCTATGACATCACATGTACATAACATCATGGACTTCTCTAGACCGTCCTTGTACTATTGTCTTTGTACTTCCCTTTGTTTTCTTATCTTTATTGTGATGTCACTATGATATCATAGTCTGGACTCTTATTGTTCCATACGCCTTGTTCTCCAGAACAGTACATTCCTTTTGTCTCCTTGTAGAACAATACGCCTTGTATTTACTGTGACCAGTGTTACTACCGTCACCTCCTGTAGCAGTATAAGTAGAGTACCATGTACGCTCTGGCACCACACCAGTTCTCATCTGTTGTGTGCCAGGTATGTCTCCCTCTGTTGTATAAACACCAGTTCTCATCTGTTGTGTGCCAGACACCCACCTCTGCTTCACTTGCAAGAACTATCTCTGTTGCTGCTTCCAGTCTACCCTGATATCTCACCACAGTCATCTTTGCCACTGTGAGTATCACCTTTATGTACACTGTTCATCAGTTCTCTGCCTCGCTTACCTTGGTCATGCTCTGTGTATCACCCTAGCCGTCACCTACAGGATACTGAAGACCTTCGACGCGTATACTCAGCAAACCGGTCCCAAATCCAAGTCGGATTGATACGTCCAGAAGGAACATAACAGAAGATCAGCAACTCTCAGCTGAGCTCTACAAGTGGTTACTCGACGGCAAGCTCGCTCAAGTCACTCCCGCCCACATCCTCGCTGCAAGCCCAGGCATCCGAAAGGAGCTCGTCGAGTGACTTCGCATGCGCAGAGTCGATGCCACATGCCTCGAAGAAGTCTCCGATTCTACCCCACCTGTCTCCATCCTCGAACTTGCGGCCCCGCGATCCGCCGAGTATTCCCTCCCCCTGCGCGAGATCGACATTGTAATCAATGACGCCGTCACCAAGGCCAGAGTCCTAGACCAAGGGTCTCAGATCGTTGTCATCCGATTGGACTTGGCGCAGGAGGCTGGCGTATCCGTAAACCATGACCACCGACTGGACATGGAAGGAGCTAACAGTCTAGTCAGCAAGACTCTGGGATGCGCTGAAAACCTAACCATGCATATTGGGGATGTCACCTTCGCCATCCACGCTCACGTCGTCAACCACGCGCCCTTTCGCCTCCTGCTCAGGCGACCTTTCCACCACCTCCTTCTCTGTCGGCTCAAAGACCACCTCAACGGACGTGTAGAAGTTTCTGTGCGTGACCCCACTGATCCCGCCCATTCCGTCTCCATCCCTTCCTGCGCTCGCCGAACGCAAGTCAGATGTGTAAAGACACTCACGCTCACAGCCCGTCCCGCACCTCCAATCATGGACGGCATCCCTCGCTTCCAAGACCCAGCCCTCCAACTCCTTCAAACACCGTCGCAACCCGTCTTAGCCTACAAGAAGGTAGCACACAAAGTACGGCCGGTACCCACGTCGCTCCCCGAAAACTACCGCATCATCCGCCACATCCCCAACAACCCCATCAAGAATCTTCCCCCATTACCAACTCATCCACCCGACTTCATTCCCATCGCCCACAGCACCCGACTCACTCAAGAACGTCTCAACGAACTCAACCTCAACTGCTATGACTTCCTCCAGCCCAAAGAACTCAAGCTACTCCAACACATCCTCAAGGTCAACAAGCACGCTTTAGCGTGGACTGAAGCCGAGAAGGGTCACTTCCACGACAACTATCTCTCGCCCATCAAGATCCCAGTCATTGAGCACACCCTGTGGATCCAGAAGAACATCCCCATCCCTTCCGGCATCCTAGAGCAAGTCATCCAAATCTTTCGGGACAAGACCGCCGCTGGTGTCTACGAACATTCCGACGCCTCCTATCGCTCCCGGTGGTTCTGCATGAAGAAGAAGAATGGCTCGCTGTGCCTTGTACATGACCTTCAGCCCCTCAACACCATCACTGTCCACAACTCTGGAGTCCCTCCCCTAGCCAACCAGTTGATCGAGGCGATGGCCAGCCACGCCTGCTACAGTATGCTCAACCTGTTCATTGGCTACGACCACTGCTCCCTTGACGTCGCCTTGCGCGATCTCACCACTATCCAATCCCCCATCGGCGCCCTTCGTCTCACTCGCTTGTTGCCTCAGGGCTGGACTAACACAGTAGCCATTTTTCATGAAGACGTCACTTTCATCCTGGAAGCCAAAATCCCCCACGTCGCCTGGCCCTTCGTGGACGACTGCAGCATCAAGGGTCCAGCCTCGTGTTACGAAACGGAAGACGGGAGCTTTGAAGCCATCCCCAAAAACCCTGGCATTCGCAAGTTCATCTGGCAACATCTCAACGACATTCACCGCATCCTCCATCGTCTCAGCAGCTCCAGCACAACCATCTCGGCCAAGAAACTCTTCGTCGCCGTACCTGAAGTCATCATTCTCGGCCACAAATGTAACTACAAAGGACGCGTGCCTGACGACTTGAAGATCGCCAAGGTCCGGGACTGGCCGATCTGCAAGAACGTCACTGATGTCCGTGCCTTCTTGGGTCTCACCGGCTTCATGCGAATCTGGATCAAAAACTACTCTGCTATGGCTTGCCTGCTTGTCAACCTCACTCGCAAAGGCGAAACTTTCATCTGGGACGATCAGCATGCGGACGCCATGCAGCAACTCAAGGATGCTATTGTCAACTCCCCCGCCCTTATTTCCATCAATTATTCCACCGACCACCCTGTTTTCTTATCTGTCGACTCCTCTTGGCACGGCGTAGGCTACATTTTGTCTCAGGAGTGCACGGACGGCAAGCGACGCCCTTCACGCTTCGGCTCGATCTCCTGGAGTGAACGCGAAAGCCGCTACTCTCAACCTAAGGTAGAACTCTATGGACTCTTTCATGCCCTCCGTGCTCTTCAACTACACATCATCGGTGTCGGCAACCTCGTAGTCGAAATGGACGCCGTCTTCGTCCACGGCATGCTCAACAACCCCGACATTCAGCCCAATGCCACTAGGGATTACCACGGGTCAGCAAAACCCGCCCGGGTAGCGGGTAAGGGTTTGCCGGGTACGGGTCAGGGTCAGCGATCTCAAACCCTTGCAAACCCGTACCCGTGCGTACCCGTGGCACGGGTTCCCGCGGGTATTCTTTCCTTTCCTCCAACCTCCAACACACACTCTCACGGTCTTACCACTGCTATTTTTGTCACCCTCGTTCCTTGCCCCTGAGCGCTGAGCCCTCGGGTCTCATCTCACGGTTCTCACCTCAGGCGCACGCCGTGCACCATACCACTTTACCACAAGCCCGCGCCACAGACCGGCTGCACAACGACTCAACGAGTCGTCCCGCTCTCGTTCCTTGCCCCTCATGATGGGCCTCAACTCAAGTGCACGGTTCTGCAAGCGCTCGATACTGCTGCCGTTTGTCTTTCGACTCTATCCTTTTTTTGGTATGTCCTTCAGCCTTTTCGACTGCACAATGACTCAACAAGTCGTCCCGCTCTCGTTCCTTGCCCCTCATGATGGGCCTCAAGTGCACGGTTCTGCAAGCGCTCGATACTGCTGCCGTTTGTCTATCCTTTTTTTGGTATGTCCTTCAGCCTTTTCGTATTTTCTTTCCATGACTTGCTCAGCCAGATCAATCTTTCTATGCTGCGCAATATTCTTCGTGATCCCTTTCATGTTTCAACTGTGTGCTATCCCTTTCCTAGTCCCGCCCGTTCCTTACAGTCGATGTCACCCTGTTTCGACTTCGTTGTACCCATTCCCCCCTCTCCATTGCCTCACAATAGGTAGGATTTAGCACTGTACTGTACGGTCCGTGCCAAATGTACTTAAACACCTCGCTTGATCTGCCCTGTCAATACACCGTCCTGCACTTTCCTCCTCACCTGTGTACCCATTACTTCGCACAAATGTCTGCCAACTCGATTGAAGGGTCACGCAAGCGAAAGCCCACCAAACGCGCCACTGAAAATGGTGATCCCTTGGCCAGAAAGAAACCGAAGACAACATTGGCAACGACTACGACCGCTACTAGTACTCAGTCCAGTACGAATTCCGCTACCTTGACGATAAGGAAGACGGGCAACTCGGACGTTGCAGCGCCCGCCTCTCCTCCCTGTGCCCAATCCCATGCTCAACACTCTACCCCCGAAGTTGCGGATAAGAGTGATGGTGACGCCGCGTCTGAAACCGAGCCAATTGAAGTGGGCAGTGACAGCGATGACGAGTCTGTGCAAGTGATCGAGGAAGACGATGACACTGAGCTCGGTGAGTGTTGCATTTAATTTACAGGTTCTGCAAATTGATTTATTTGCAGATCGGCTATCCAAAGAATGGGACTCACCAGTTTACGCGTTCTTCAAGCCCACACCGACGATTGAGTACGTCAGTCGTCGTAAGGCCCATGTATTCCAGTGCGCTGCCCGGAGGTGCCGCGGCATGGTTCGCCGATTCCTTGACAAGGGCAATGCGAAGTCGACAAGCAACCTGCGTCGACACGCAGTACGTTGCTGGGGCGCCGAGGCGGTGGCCGCAGCTTACAACGCACGAGACTTAAAGGCTGCTCGTGAGGCTCTAAGTCACAACAAAAGAATTGATGGGTCAATTACTTCGGTCTTTCAACGCGCGGCAAAAGGTAAAGTTACTTACAGTCACCGCCAACATACCAAGGCAGAAGCCCGGTAAGTCTTGTCCCCTGGTCTTGAGAATAGATACCTAAAAACAACTCCTCAGTGTCGAGTTCATCCGTTGGATCGCCGAGAGTAAACGGCCATTCCAGATCGTGAATGACCGTGGATTCCGCGCTCTCATCAAGACAGGGAGGCCGGGATATCATATTCCGTCGGCACAGACCCTGTCACGGGACGTCAAAAACGTCTTTGTGCATGTTCGTGGAAAGATTGCAAAGATGTTGCAAGTAAGTTACACCTTTGACAATGACAAGACGCGATTTGCGTACTCACCTATGGCTAGGAATATCACGGCAAACTAAATTTTGCCACCGATGCTTGGACCTCACCGAATCACAAGGCATACATTGCCATTACCGTTCATTGCGAATATAACGGAAAGCCGGTGGCGATGCTCCTGGACATCGTTGAGGTGCCGGAATCACATACAGGCGCCAACCTCGCACTCGCATTTACCAAGGTTCTAAATGACTTCGGGATCGGCGACAAGGTCAGAACGTTCATCTAAGTCAATAATGGAAAACACTCATCTTTTGGAATAGGTTCTGAGTATCACTGCCGACAACGCGTCCTGCAACGACACGATGATCGACCACCTTCACACACTCCTCGACGACTTCCCTGGACCTGCGAACCAAACGAGATGTTTCCTCCATATCCTCAACATCGCAGCAAAGTCGATCATCAAGCAATTCGATGTGCCGACAGCCAACAGTAATGGCGCAGTGCTGGACAAGGCGGCACAGGCGCTTGCTGACTTAGCAGATGGTATCGATATTGAGGAGCGGGAAGTGTATGTGAGACAAGACGGTGATGACGAAGAAGTGGACGATCCACCACTGGATGCGTGGGCCGAGTTGCGAGGTGGATTGACAGAACAACTGAGGAACGAAATCGACTTGAGGATCCAGCCGGTGCGATCTATGTTGACTAAGGTGATTTCTATTTCTAGACTATTGATCCTGACTAATCATTTTGAACAAGCTGCGCAAGCTGGCATACGCGCTGACAAAATCGACCACCGGTCTCCTCCCACAGTGGTATAATAAACTTGTTTCCTGTCGTCTACCTCATCGTATTATGCCTCGAGACGTGTCAACTCGGTGGAACTCGACATTCGACATGCTCCACTTTGCACTCGAATACCGCTCGGCGATCGATGCGATAACCACGTCGCGCGATCTCCGGAAATACGAGCTATCTCCTGAAGAATGGGGGATTGCGAAAGAACTTAGAGATGTTTTGAAGGTACTTTTTTCACTCTATTCTTCCTTTTCATCGCTAAATTGTTTCTCATAGATTTTCAAGGACGCGACACTCTTCTTCTCGCGTGGCACCCCAAATCTTGCCACTGTCATCCCGGCAATGGACCATATTGACAAAGTTCTCACCACGACGTCTGACAACTCCCACCAATTCTCTCTCCCCATCCGTGCTGCTCTGGTCATTGGCAAGAACACAATCAACCGGTATTACAACAAGACCGACCACTCGGAGGTTTACCGCATCGCCATGAGTATGTACTATCATATTTACATATTTTCGTTTCCAATGCCCGTTATTGGATAGTCCTTCACCCGCGACACAAGCTTGCGTATTTCAAAACACAAAATTGGGAAGAACCTTGGATCGATACTGCCCACAACCTTGTCCGCGAGCAGTTCGAACGTTCGTATGCCTCAGCAGGTGTCGACTCGGACAACGACAACGACGATACCTCTACTGCAGACCCCATTGATAATGTGAGCGGCAGTGAGCCGTTTTTATTTTTCCTCTTATTTTTTCTGATTTACTGTCCTCCACAGTCGTTTTCGAGTAATATATTTGACAACTTGCCTGATCTAGCCCCAACCTCATCTGACCTCCGCGATGAACTTGATCGCTATCTCGCCGCCGACACTGAAGATGTCAGGGATGGCCTCATATGGTGGTATGAGAGACGTGACACCTTCCCATGTCTATCCCGAATGGCTCGGGATTATCTCTCGATTCCAGGTAATGTGTCCAACTGCACCTTGGGCCATCGCTCATTACTCACTGCTTTTACTAGCAACTTCAATTGATGTCGAACGCGTGTTCAGCCAAGGTCGACTTCTCCTTTCGCATGTACGCAGCCGCCTCTCGGTTCACTCGACGCGTGCCCTCTTATGCGTCGGCACTTGGAGTGAGCTTGGCCTTATCAAAGACAGCGATGTCAAGGGATGCCTTGGTCTAGACGAAGTTTGTGGGGAGGAGGAGGAACTCACCGAAGACTGGGACGCCATTCCCACTTTTTAGACCCATCATGTTCTTGTTCGTGTTGTTGTTTCCACTGCCTCAGTGCAGTTAGCTTGAATCGTACGTGCGTTAGTATGTGAATTCGTGTGGTCTGCCAGTACCGGTTTTCGCGTTGACTTGTCCATCTCCCCCGGTGCACATACCCATTCTCGACTAACCTGCGCACACCTACACCATACAGTCCTCAACACGTTCAGTATCTTCCTGAACTAGACCCGTGCCTTGCAATTCGACGACAAGCCGGATTACTTTATTTACGCAAACTCTTCCACGATCTCTTCAGTGTTCAGTATCTTCCTGAACTATACTTGTGCCTTGCGATTCGACGACAAGCCGGACTACTCTACCTACGCAAACTCTTCCGCGATCTCTTCAGTTCAGTATCTTCCTGAACTATACCCGTGCCTTGCGATTCGACGAGTCGACGACAAGCCAGATTACTCATACCTACGCAAACTCTTCCACGATCTCTTCACCCGCAACGGTTACCAGTATGAGTGTGTTCAGTCTGAGTGTGGTACCATGCGGGTACGGGTACTTGACAAACCCGCACGCACCCGCGAAACCCGCCGTCAACCCGCGTCAACCCGCATCAACCCGCCACCCGTACCCGCGTCAACCCGTACCCGTGGCTAACGGGTACGGGTTTTGGCGGGTACGGGTACGGGTTGGGTCGAGTTGACCCCAGGGTTACCCGTGGTAATCCCTAAATGCCACCATCAACTGCTGGATCGCCGCCATTCTCCTCTTTGACTTCAAACTCGTCCACGTTCCTGCCAAGAAGCACCACGGGCTGGACAGACTTTCAAGATGCGAACCCATGGAGGGCAAAGATGCCGAAGAAGACAATCCTGAGGAATGGATCGACAAGACGCTCGGACTTGGACTCTGGGCTCTCTCTATGACGCAAACTTCTCAGCCACCTTTCATCCTTTCCGTTCTCAGCACGACCACCGAAGATCTCGCCAACCCACTTGTCAGCTTCCCCACCAGCAGCAAAACTGTCGATGCGGAGAAAGAGTTGACGCAAATACATCAGTACTTGAAGACCCTCAAGAAGCCTAGCAAGCTCAATGGCAATGACTGGGACAAGCTCCTCAGGAAGACGAAATGTTTTGTCTTAGTCGGTGAACAGCTTTGGCAACGCAACAGGCTCAGGCAACACCAGCTCGTCATCCCTCCCACTCAGCAATCGGCTATCCTCTGCGAAGCGCACGACAGATTTGGCCATAGGGGCGTCTACTCCACGAGGCACACCATTCTCGACCACTTCTGGTGGCCCTCTCTCGAGTACAACGTTCACTGGTATTTTAAGACTTGTCACGCTTGTCAGCTTCGTCAGACCACCAAAATCCACATTCCCGCGCTCGTTCCTATGCCTGCCCCGCTCTTCCGCAAAGTCTATGTTGACACTATGCACATGCCACTCGCTGGCAGCTTCTCGTACATCGTTCAGGCTCGCTGCTCCCTCACCGCTTGGCCCGAGTGGCGCGCCCTCCATTCTGAGACTGGGCAAACTCTAGGCCATTTTCTTTTCGAGGAGATACTGTGCCATTGGGGCGCAGTCGAGGAGATCGTCACTGACAACGGCTTGGCTTACATTGCAGCTCTGGATTGGCTGGCTAGCAAGTACAACATTCGGCACATTCACATCTCGCCTTACAACTCTCGGGCGAACGGCATCGTCGAGCGTCAGCACCAGACCATTTGCAAGTCCCTCTTCAAGACCTGCAAAGGCAACGTCTCAAAATGGCCCGCCATCGCGGCACACATCTCTGGGCCAACTGTGCTACCACCCGCCGATCCACCAGCTACTCCCCCTTCTACATGGCTCACGGCGTCGAGCCCCAGCTCCCCTTCGATATCACCACCACCACGTTCCTTGTTCCCGACCTCACCACTCCCCTTTCCACCGTCGACCTCATCGCTATTCACGCGTGTCAGCTCCAGACACACAACGATGACCTTGCAAAAATCCGAGACAACATCATTAAGAGTCATCTCTCGGCTGCTATGGGTTTCGGGCGAAGATTCACCCATAATATCAAGACCGACTCCTTTGGTCCAGGAGATCTGGTCCTGGTCCGAAACTCCGTAGCCAAAAACACCCATCTTTGTAAAATCAAGCCTCAGTACTTTGGACCCATGGTCGTCCTCAGGAGGAATCGCCACGTGTTGATAAGTGACCCGCGCGCACTTAGCGGCTCGTATGGACACGCAGATAACGGACTGCTTTAGATTAGATATACAGGACATGTAGATTAGATCATTATGATCATTACAATCTCGGACTTATTGTATTCTCTTATCTATGACATCACATGTACATGACATCATGGACTTCTCTAGACCGTCCTTGTACTATTGTCTTTGTACTTCCCTTTGTTTCTTTATCTTTATTGTGATGTCACTATGATATCATAATCTGGACCCTTATTGTTCTTACGCCTTGTTCTCCAGAACAGTACACTCCTTTGTCCCCTTGTAGAACAATGCGCCTTGTATTTACTGTGACTTGTTGTTACCAGTGTCACTCTCTGTAGCAGTATAAGTAGAGTACCCTGTACGCTCTGGCACCACACCAGTTCTCATCTGTTGTGTGCCAGGTATGTCTCCTCCTCTGTAATAACACCAGTTCTCATCTGTTGTGTGCCAGACTCCACATCTGCTTCACTTGCTAGATCTCTCTGTTGCTGCTTCAAGTACCACCCACATATCTCACCACAGTCTCCCTTGTCACTGTGAGTATGTCCTACATGTGTACTGTTCATCACCACGGTGCTTACTCACTAGCAGAACTTGACGGCACCATCTCAAAGCTTCGCTTTGCCATGTTTCGACTCATTCCTTACTTCTCGCGCACTGGCTCCGTCATCCCACTCGCTGACTTGCTAGACCCCCAAGACATTGCCACGCTCGACAAAGAAGAGCTAGAAGAAGCCGGAAATTTTTTTGGCAGTGATGAGTACATGAGTGAGGACACTCAGGATCTTTTTAACCCCCTGGGAGATGTAAGGGCGTCACAGCCCTTGAGCGCGAAACCGCCTACTATCAACCATTTCGGACTCGTCGGCTCGGCATGTGACCTCACTGCCTATCGCGGATGATCATCAACTGCCACCAACTCGTGGCCATCGATCTTTTCCTCGTCGCCTCATTTCCCCCACTCTTCCGTCTCCCCACCATCTCGTCTCACCCCTCGTCGTTCCTTTCTATGGCCAAACATGATTAACAGTTCTGACACCGGTCAACACCCTCAATCGCCAAACCCTTCCAAATCAACCTCTCGGCCGCGATGTCGTCAAGGGTCCCACCTCGGAAAGACTTCCCCATCATTCCTTGCACTGTGCGCCGTCATTCGTTTGCTATCCTCAAAACCCTGGAACTTGGTCCATGCTTACACCCATGACCGTTGATCAGTCTAGAGTGGCGTTCTTTGTCTCGGACAAAGGCACGCCCAACTTTTACTTATTTTCTTGCCCTATTCTCACCCTCGTTTTACGACTTAGTGCGCCTCGTCGACGCCACCCACATCGCCTCTCCGACCTCTCATCCTTGACCAGTTAGACCTCTCCCGACTCCTTGTCTCCATTCTCCTTCTTCATTTCTCCCCCGTTTCATCTTGACACTTGCCTGAGTACGGTACACACCGCCTGACGACGCCACTAGCGCCAGGGCAGTAAAAACTTCACCTTAGCCTTACGACTGTCCATCCACCTTTCATAGTCTCTCACTATCCTTTGGTCTCTTTTGCTTTGCTTTCCCCCACTTCTACTTACTCTCCCTCACAACTTTTGACTTAGCGTTTGCGACGACAACTTCCCTTACTTACAGGTACATGCGTATATAAGGACTCGGTTTCACGCTCAATAAAGACATCCTCTTTTCCCTGCATCTTATTCAATTCTTGTCTTCTTTCTCTTGCGTGATCAGTATCGGTTCGACAGGGCAGGTCTAATATGAAGACACCCGTTCGACTGCGACGACTCATCGCTCACTTTTGCCCCCTTTCTAGTTACCTTCCGTGTCGTCACTACGCGTGTTCTGAGCCTCGCTCAACATCTTCGCTTGTTCCCCTAGACTCAGAAACATACTCTCTCATTCGACGTCCAAGATTTGGGCACTCGTCTCTACTAAAACTCGGTGGCAACTACCTCCCTTCCCTTTCCTCTGCTTGGTCCCTTCCTCAGCCTTACCTTACTCACTTGCACGCTTTCAAGCACGTACAATGCTCACAGTTTCTTACAAGGTCCAAGGTACACTCTGTTCAAATGACCTTCATGGACTGTTCCCAAACCTGATAACTTGAAAACAGCAGCAACAGCTTCATTCCCTAATCCCCACTGCTCAACGCAGCCCTCATCTTACTGCCTCCACACCCAAGTACGCAAGGTACTTCAACGCCAACACCAGAGATTCCCGCATCTGATACTCACTAACACTGACACCGACACCGACCCATCTCTTGGGCTATTGCGGTGGCGTCCTCAGCAAAGGTATGCTCTATTCAAATGACCTTCATGGACCATTTCTGAACCTGATTGCTTGAAAACCCCACTGCTCAACACTGCCTTCATCTTACCACCTTCACATCCAAGTACACAAGGTCCGACAGCACCAACACTGGAGACTTGGAGTACTCACTCCCTTCACTATCCGCGCGGCCCTGTTCGCCACATCCATGTTCATTGTTGTGGCCAGCCCATGCAACACTACTGTTATATCTCTAATTAGTAATTACTCTAAATGTATCTGTATTACTACCATGATGATAAACAGTCTTTGTCTGAGAATTTGCCCGAGAAATGTAACCACGTGCAGTCCAGTCTGGACCGGGTTCATGAGAATCTTGGTCAATGTGAACCCCAAACCAGACCCTCTAGCTGGGCTGTGAACCAGACCCAGACCTGAACCAGACCTCAGGTGTGGTCTGGTGCGGTTCAGGTCCAAACCCCAATCCAGACCGGACCCTGGCATCCCTATGTCTGACACACAACAGATGAGGAACTTGTGTTATTACAAGAGAGGAGACATACCTGGCACACAACAGATGAGGAACTGGTGTGGTGCCAGAGTGTACAGGGTACTCTACTTATATTATACAGAGGTGTGACACTAGTACAACACAAGTAACATAGAGTCACAGACTCAGAATACAAGGAGCATTGTCACCTTGCTTGCAAAGGTCTCATGGCAGGTCAAAATTCCCTGCAACTCCAAATAAACACACATACCGTCAAACTTGACACAAATACTGTCAAAATGGATGTAAACATCGACTGCCCATTCTCGACCCCGGGAAAAGTGTCATGAACAGAAAAAGTGTGATGTGAACACAAATAATCATCGAGCGTGCAATCATCGGGCGATTTAGTGATGGTTTGTTTGAGCACCCAAAAATTGTCATTGAACACACAAATGACCATTGAGTGGTTTACTGATGAGAACACGTTTACCCCTTTTCTTGCACGGGTTTTTGCCCTCGTCCTACCTTTCGTACATGTAGCCCCAATTAGGGAATACCATGGGTTGGCCGTACCCGTGACGGGTACCGGTTGTGGGTATGGGTTGGGGTCGGGATTTCCCAACCCGTGCAAAACCCGTACCCATGGTGCGGGTACCCACAGGTTTTCCAACTCTCAGTTTGTGACAAAGTTTGAGGACCAAACCCTCCGAGTCCCTTTTTGTCTGTTTCTGTCTGTATTGGATTGCCTTCGCATGATATTGCCATCGATTCTCGCGGTTTCCTCACCCCATGCTGTCCTATTTTTCCATTCGTATGTCTGTCTACACCGTGACAACCTCTTTCTTTCCTCTTTTCCTCTTCGTTACTTACTACTTCCTCCATTTGCAGCCTTTAAATTCTCAGCTGTTTCTGTATCGGATCAGCTCCACGCTGCCATTTTGGACTCATTTCCACGACATCCGCTGAGTCGTTGCCATCAATTCTCTCACGACTTCCCCCATCCCATCATCCAGCCTTCATCCACGCACAATGTCAGTCATTGTTCGTTATCTCGCTCACTCACCCTCACGACATTGTTTCAGATATACATCAACTTGAATGAAGTCACGGTGACCACCCATCTTCATCTCACAAAGTCTCGGCATTCTCACGTATATGCCACAGCTCTCGAGACCCCACATCACGCCTCCCAAGTTGGCGGTCCTTCACCTGTGACAAATGCATGGCTACTTGACTTCCTGCTTCAAGTTCCCAATGCTGGCTGCTATCAAAAACAATTCTGTGTCTATGGATTCAGCTGAGTGTGTTTTTCGGAGTCGTGACGTTTTCTGCTGACTTCATTGTCAACCCTATCCATACACATACGCACTCCCATGTCACAATGGACATCGCATCGCGATGCACGCTGCCAATAGCCTTGCAAATGGCACTCATTCCAAGGCATTGCCTGGTCCTCACATGACAACATAATGATGATGGTGGTGGCAACCACAACGCTAGCGATCACATGAGGCAATGAAGCGACGACAATGGGGACGTTGGCGAGGCGACCACGACGGCAACTGAGCGACCACGACAGATGGGGCGACCACAATGATGATGATGGGACGACCATGACAGCAACAGCAACGGGACGACACATTGAAGGCAATGATGACACCGGGCCCAGCGGTGACGACCATGAGGCATTGGGGCAATGGCGACGGGGCAAACAGGGCGACGACGGCAACAACATCGATGATAGTCGTGCAATGGCAGTTGGAGTACTAGTGTAGAATTATAAAATATATTTGAGATCGTACAGAACGGGTACAGGTAACCTGTCAAATCCGCCATCAAATCTGCCATCAACCTGCCTCACCTGCTCACACCCGTACCCGTACCCACGCGTATGGGTTTTGGCGGGTACGGTTTTGGCGGGTACGGGTAGCCTCAAAATTACCCGGGGGTGACCAGTGACTGGTGACCCGTGGTAATCCCTAGGAGCCCTCAATGTATACATAAACTTGTTGAACAACTAACACCATTGGTTTCCATTCCATAATTTAACTTACCAAAGAAAACACCGTCAAACACACATTTTGCCAAGACAAGCAAGGTTGCAGTCGACGAAGTCGACGCCTAGTTCTACAGAGGGACACAAAAGAGTGTGCAGAAGGAGAACAAGGTGCAAAGAACAAGGGAAGTCTAGACTATGATATCATAGTGACATCACAATAAAGATAAAACAAAGGGAATGAGTACAATGACGAAATACAATAGGAGTCCAGAGGAGTCTATGATGTCATTGTACAGAGATAAGAAAGTCCAAGATTGTAAAGATCATACATATAATCTAATCTACATAAGTCCAATTAATCTTATCTAAAGCAGTCCATTATCTGCATGTCCATTTGAGCCACTAAGTGTGTGCAGGTCACTTATCAACAATGTCCTCTATGTATACTGTTCATCAAGCCTTAGCAGATTTTTGTAGTACATATGTAGTGATGGTAAAGTTCAGTCCAAACTTCGGTGCGAACCCAAACCCACCTGAACTGAACCCCGGTTCAGGGTTCGGGTTTGGCCATTGACCCAAACCAGACCAACGGTTCTGTTTGGGGTTCAGCAAAACCCCAATATTTGTGAACTGTCATGAACTGTGTTTGAACAGGTTCGAACTGAACTTTTGATACTGTAGCTGGCAAATGTACAAATTTTGAGATTTCCGTAAAAAGTGTGTGCGAGGTCTAGTGAATGGCACAGGTTTACTCACCGTGCGGGTTCAGCCCAGGGGTTTGGGCGATGGGTACCAAATTCATGACCCTCACAAAACCCATACCCATGGTCACGGGTCACGGGTTTCAACAAGCACGCAGGCCAGACCGGACCCTGCTGCAACATGTCAACAGACTGCCATTATCATCCAACGCTCACTGGCAACGCTCATTGAATGCGCTGCTTGGCCCAGTGAACCCTCAATTTAAAGAAGCTAAGTATTTTCTTTGTCTTTTCCTTTTAGCTAACTACAATGTTTTTCTTTCTAGTTTCCAACCATTGACACGTTCTCAGCGCTGCCTCCTTGGCTGCCTCCACCTTTGGCTTGCAAGTGCCACCAATTCCACCATATAGCCGCAAGAGCTGCCATTCCCCACCGTGACACCACGACACTGGCATGGCGTGCAAATCTCACCACAACTTTACTTCGACGGCGCCGCGGCGTGACGAAGACAGCAACACGGCGCACAGCGCTACGACAGCGACACGGCGTCACGGCGCTACGACAGAGCGACACAGCGTCGCAGTGCTACTACAGCGATACGGCATTACAGCGCTACTACAGCGATACGGCATTACGGCGCTACGACAGCGACATGGTGTCACAGCACACGGCGTCACAGTGCTACGACAGCGACACGGCGTCATGGCACTATGACAGCGACATGGTGTTGCAGCACTACGACAGCGACACGATGTCGCAGCACTATGACAGCACATGGCGTCGTGGTGCTACAACAGCGACACATCGTCGCGGCGCTACCACAGCGACATGGTGTCGCAGCGCTGCGACAGTGATATGGCGTCGCGGCGCTACCACAGCGACACGGTGTCGCGGCGCTATGACAGTGACACGGTGTCGCAGCGCTACGACAGCGACACGGTGTCGCAGCGCTACGACAGCACACGGCGTCACAGTGCTACAACAGCGACACGGCATTGTGGCGCTATGACAGCGACACGGTGTCGCAGCACTACGACAGCGACACAATGTCGCAGTGCTATGACAGCACACGGTGTCGCGGTGCTACGACAGCAACACGTCGTCACAGCGCTACGACAGCGACATGGCATCGCAGCGCTGCGACAGCGATACGGCATCACGGCGCTACGACAGCGTCACGGCGTCACGGCGCACAGCGTTACAACAGCGTCATGGCACCGCGGTGTGATGAAGATTGCAACACAGCACCACAGCATGGCAAAGACAACGACACGGCGCCATAGCCCTTAGTTTACAAGTCTATAGTTACTGTACTATCATACACATGAGTTAATATATTCTGGGAATTTTGAGTGCATGGGTTGCAAGGGTGTAGAACCCTTGTGATCCCTTGACTGACCCTTACCCGCTTGGACGGGTACCCGAGGGTTTTGATGGGTACGAAAAAAAACCTGAGGGTTACCCGGGCCACACACTAGCGAGGTCGGATTCACAAGTCTGAAGCCATGGGACCTGTGTGTGGTGTCCTTGGTGGTGTCATGTGGGCCTAGTAATAGTTAGATTTAGATGACACTTGACTGGTGACTCTGCACATTTGGCATGATTATGTAAGCAAAATCTGTCATTTCAGTTCAGTTCACGGTTCAGCCAAACACCTGAACTGAACCCTAAGTTCAGTTCACAGTTCAGCCAAAAGGGTGCTGAACCGAACTGAACCGAACTTTACCATCACTATACATATGTAAAATTTTCACTCTGCACACCCCTTGTGACATGAAAACCACTATAACACAAATATTCACACCCTTACATGGACTTCCAGAATATTATAATCAATTCCCATACTGCATACCATTTCCCTGGCCCATGTCATCTAGGCCGACACTTTTTACTGATGCCATGGGACCTCATTGAAACTTTGCACTATTGGGCACACTAGTAAGGAAACCACAAGGACCATTCGGCTTAAGATAATGTATAGTTTGGGTCATCTACACTTTGAATGGTGCGCGTGGGCTCCAACGAGTTGGCTAGCAAGAAGTGGCCGTCTGAAGATAAAGTGATTAGTGATTCAGTCGTTGTCGGTACCACCTGGTCGAAATACGGACTAGGGGTATCATTTTCCACAGATCGCCAACGCGCCTCTTCCAAATCCTTTGCGACGCCACTCACAACGTGTCGTTTCACGATCCTATTGGAGGCGACTGTTGGGTCTAACTCGATGAGCCATCTCTCGTCCAAAAGCCTCCCCGCCTCGGCCCACGGGGGAAGTGAGAGGAAGGTATACAGTCCTTCTATTATTACAATCCTGTGCTCAGGGAGAATTCTGACAGCGTGAGGAGAAGGGTCCTTGATAGCATGATCGAAGGACGGGGCAGTGATTGTGGATGTGCCTGACACTGGTTCTCGCAAGCTGCGAACGAACAAGACATAGCCGTGGCCATCGAAGGTCCAGTGGGAGCCCCGTCGGTCGTAGGCGAGCTTGGGATCAGGGAGTGCATCGAGTTGGGCTCGCGTTAAATGCCAGCCATCGAGGCCCACGAGAATAGCTCTTGATCTCCCGAAGGGATTATGGCTGTGGGTTGAGGCTGCGACTGACTGGTGATGCACTTCATCCATGGCCAACAATTGGTTGGTTTTGCTAGTGACGAGCACAGCCAAGGTAGATTTACCCGAGGCTGGTATCCCAGATATTCCGACTAGCAGGCGGGAATTAGAAGGAATGCTATGTCCCGTTGCCAATGAGACGACCAAAGTGGCAGTTATTAGGAACAAAAGGCTCACTGGGAAAGTCGATCAACGACCCCCTCGGCGAGGTCTTGGGCGATCGACTCCATACTTGTGTCTGTTGTGACTGTGTGTGGCGTCTAAATGTGGTTTATTATAAATTAGTTACCCTGACCCCTCGACTCCTTTACTCAAGCCACTTGTACGCTCCTCCCATGAATACGAGAACGAAAATCAATTTAGCACTCTCGGTTGACACCAATATACTTCGGTATGTCAGAAACACATCTTCTCCGAAGTGCCTGACAGCTGTCTCCTAGTGCTGACCCAACCACTATGAAGAACAAGTTCATGGTCGGGTACCAAGGATGGTGTGTAATCAACCCTATCCTGGCTGTCTTTTACCCTCATGCCCTCCTTTTCACCAGGTTTTATTGCCATGATGACGGTGAACCCGTTGGACCAGGTGCGCTCCCTCCCTTGCTCTATTCTTTTGACTGACGCCGCTGTATTGTGCCCAAGGACATCATGGTTGGATACACTGGTTCACTTATCCGGTCCCTGATGGCGGGTCCCCAAACATCGATTACTGGCCCGATACTTCACAGTACACCCAAGAAGAGCTTTTTGTCGCTCCAGGATTCAAGCACAAGGATGGCAAACAAGCTCATCTGTTCTCCTCACGCAACCCTAAGACAGTACAAAGGTCTAGCGCGCATTTCACGCTGATCACACGTGCTGTATTAATTGCATCGTGTAGACACTTCCATTGGATGGCACAGAACGGCGTGGACGGGGTGTTCCTTCAGCGCTTCGTTGGCCTATGCGATATTGCAAGCGGAGGAAACGACGGAAACAGGCGCATCCGCGATGAAGTTGGCGACCATGTCAAAAGGGCAGCTGAAAGAGAAGGTCGAGTTTATGCAATCATGTGAGCGTACTCGTCCTTACTCTCTCAATGTTTGAACGTCTTTCCCCGGTCAGGTACGATGTCACTGGTGTCCAGCCGGATCGCGTGCAGGAGATAATCGAAGCAGACTGGTACCATTTACTGCAAGAAAAGCGCTTTCTGCTCAGCCCCAATTATCTGCGAGAAGATGGAAAGCCCGTGATCGCAATCTGGGGTGCGCAGCTCTCCTGAAACAATTGTAAGCAATTTGCTTAGCTATATTTTATGTTTCCCAAGGTTTCGGCTTCAAAGACAGCAAGCACACACCTGCCCAAATGCGCGCCTTGACCACCTTTTTCCGTAACTCGACGCCTGGCGGTGCCTACCTCTTGGGCGGTGCTCCTGCACACTGGCGTACTTCCGATTCCGATGCAGACAGTAACCCAGAGTTTGTCACTGCCTGGATGCAATCGTTCGACGCGATCTCCCCTTGGACAGTAGGACGATATTCAGATCAGAAGAGCGTAGATGCCTTCGCTGAAGATCGCATTCAAGGTGATGTCATGTTCCTTGCCAAATGGACAATGACGCGCGGCAAGCGTGTAGATTACGTGCCTGTGGTGCATCCAGGTGGTTCGGTACGCCACCTCTCCATGGTTAATTCGAAGACTGACAAGCACTCAAAGGGATTTAATACGTCTGATGGGCACTGGGCACGGAACGGCGCACCACGCGAAGGTGGGCGATTCCTATGGAGACAGATATACAATGCCCGCAAGTGGGGGGCTCGCATGATGTATGGCGCGATGTGGGACGAATACGACGAGGGAACCCAATTTTTGCCCGCCATCACGAAAACAGAGGACCTTCCTCACGACCAGGACCATAAGTTTTCACTTATCGCGTATGATGTAGATGGCTACGAAGTCCCTGCGGATTGGTACATGCGTATTGCAGGCTATGGATCCGAACTAGTGAAAGGTGAGCGACACCTCGAGGACCGATTCCCGGAAAAGGAGCTGCGCGATTGGGAGTACTCTCACCCGAAGACCGAGATTCGACCGTCTGTAGAACCTACGCATGCTAGTGGGAGTGGCATCAATGGTGGCGGCAGTAGCAGCGCGGGCGGAGAAGGGCAATCGTACGAGGACTGGTTAAAGACAGAGGGACAGGGCAATGATAAGGAAGAAGTACCTCCACCACCTTACTCACTTGAAGCAGAACAAGCCGCTGGTGTGCAAAGCGTCACTGCACAAGGCCCGCCAGCCCCGATTACAACACGTCCCTCGCCGCCTCAGAAGGATTCACGACCGCCTCCCCCCGTCCCTCCGCGACACGACCCACAGTCCGGTCCCTCTACGCCGTCTCAGAACGACACAGGAACCGCCCCTCCGGTTCCCCTCAGCTCTCGCCCCACATCCACAGCTGCTTCTCCTGGTCCTTCTCAGTTGCCCTCTCTTCTCGGACATGGCCCACCCCAGTCAGCATATCACAGCCAAGCTACTTCGTCCAACCTTGCAGCGTCGCAGCCGGTACCAGTTCAGTCATTCTATCCCGGACAGCACGCCTCAGTGCCTCAGCCCCCATCGCAGTATTCACAAGACACCACCGCTGGCTCGAGCTCATATACACGACCTACAGTCCAGCTCCCGACACCAAACTTCACCCCATCACCGCAGCCAGCGAGTCCATGGTCTTCTCAACCCCCCACATCACCCGTGTGGCCACCTCAGGATTCCTGGAATCATCCATCCCAATCGTTGCCTCCGTCCCGATTCCCAGTTCCTCCTACCCAAGCCTCATATGGCTATCCCAGCGGGTATGGTGAACCAATCGCTTTCCCAGAAGTCATGCGCCCAATGGGACTAGCCGACTACGGGTTTACAATGCCACAGGTCACTCCAATTTTGGAGTCTCAACAGTTCAATCCTGGGCCGCCGCCGCCTTTGGAGCCGCGTGAGTCTTACAACCGTGCCTAATCAGGCGACTACTATGCGAATTCGCATATACTGAACAATTGGCTTGGCACCGACCAACGTGCTAGGCCCGCACAGTACCCTACCCGAACCCACTCTGCAACTGCCGCAGCCCCGCCCCGGCAGCACACGCCTCTCCCCGCCGCCGACGCGCCCTACCTCAAATCGTCTCTCCCCTCGCCCTGGGGATTTCCCCCCTCCCCCGATACGCGTCCACCCGAACGTGTCGCCTTCCCCACCCCAAGCACTGGGGCAGGACTTACCCGCGCGCGCACTGAGCCTCGCACGCGGTACGGCCGATAAAGCCATGAGTTTGAGTTCAGGGTCGGAGTCGGGGTCTGGGAATACCGGCGGGGACACGACGCGGCGGGAAAGCATTATGAAGCGTGGACTGGGCAGCGTCTCTGCAGGTTCGTTTTCAAGGGTTCCACCTATGATAATTTAACGTTCTCGTCACAGCGGGAAGTAAGGTTCTCAGCAAGTTTTCAAAGTGACCGGGCGTGTCGACGAATGACCATGGATTGTTTTTTTTTTGGACGTCAATCAGTGTGCGCCGTGGGGTACGAAATCTTGTGTAACACTTATCTACGTGTACTTTCCCGGACTTTGAGTGTTGAAATAACCCGAACTTGTATGGGCTGGCACGGTGGACTGTGGACTGTTGAACGCATCGGGCGCCTGTACCGCAAGATACGGATACCGAGTTACTGCGCTACCGATGCCCGCAATGGACCGGGAGATGCACGTCGTCAGGACGGGGTCGTGAACAATTGAATGGCCGTGTACTTCAACACTAGCTTGGCCGATCTTCAGAAAAAAATATCCTTTTTATTGTGAGACGGAATAGAACATTTTCAGGCAGTGCGCTCGAAACAAAAAATTTACATCGCGTATGTTGGCACAAAGGGACTGAGCTCTAGCCATATATTATCCACGGCAGCGACGACCTCTGCAGGGAGTGGCCCCTTTGCACTGCGAAGTTCGTTAACGTCCGAAACAGACCAGGCAGAGTGAAGTCTTAACTGATTCGCGAGAGATTCTTCTAGCTGGGAGAGCTTGCTCGCACCATAAATAATACCATGGTCATCTGGACGCATTTGGCTGTGATGCACAAGCCAGCGCGCGGCCACTTCGGACAACGTCAATCTGTGAGTCGCCTACAATGGACATGTTACCAGGTCGCTCGTGTTTGGGGCAGTGTCGAAAATAAGGTACCAGGAAAGGCTGGAAACGTTGCAACACGGCTGGAGCGCGTGCGTAACGGGTACGATACCAGGGTACGCCCTTCTCCGTGTTAATACGAAAGTTCGTTTCCAACAAGGCTAGATCGGTGATACGGTCGGTGAGGAGGCCACCGCTGCCAATTGGTTGAGATATTGAACTCGATCCAAATATTCGGGTCTTACGCTAGAGGGGAAAATGCTGCGAAGCGAATGCCGAACCGTCTGAGGCAAGGGAAGAGCCTTGGCGCAGGATGGCATCAGGTTGCGCGAGAAGAATGCATAACTTACTCGGCTTCGTTAACCCGATCGATAAAGTTGTAGATCCCTTGGTAGACCGTCGGAGCGACGTATCCATTGAGTCTGCAGATCGTGACGATCTCCGAAACCTATCGACGACACGCACGAAGTCGTAGCGAAGTCGTGAACTTGTGCCAACCGTGACGCATGATGCGTGACTACCCACCTCCCAAGATAGGTAGTTACTCAACCCAAATCTCTCGCTAATTAAGTCAACCCAGATAATTCGATGTTATTTGAATAGAACGCACAAGATGCCCCGCTTATAGAGCTCGTCGATAGCACCTACCGTTTCTGTGAATGGCACAGATCTATCTGGTTTGTGAAGATACAGCGTTCGGATCTTGACTCCATTCAGAGCTATTACGGATTCTTGTACGAGCTCCTTGAGGCGCGCAGTAGAGTGATCACCAGGATTCTCAGGCCAGACTCTGTAAATAACCCAGCAGTTAGAAATGGACAGCCCAGGTTTCCACAGTCGTCAACCCAGGCCGAACTTTGTATCCACAGAAACACCCTTCAGATCTAGCTTGGAAATAATCTGGCCAAACAGTACGACCTTTCCTTAGGAACGGGATGATCTTAATGGTACCCGCAGTATGTGCTGACCTGCTCCGTCGTTCCATCCCCATATGTACGTGCCGCATCGACGGCGTTGTGTCCTTGACTCACAAGGAGATCGATAAACTTCTGGGCGTCAGCCGGATCACTGATTGTCCCGGAACGTCCAGCTAAACCGAACGTAGCGGCACCCTACAGTAACGCAGGGAACGGCTCGTGCATTAACATACACGGCAGTAAAGAAAAAGAATAATGTCTGAAATGGAAATGCCTACACAGATCGCAGGTACTCGCGCGGCGGGTGTCATTGTGGTGGGCAGATGATAACGAGGATCGCCGGCCAGACGTTAAAGGGTCCAGCTTTTATAACGAAGCCGGTTAACTCAGGGCCATCGTTTTACTTGAATTGACCCCGGGCTTGGACGGCTTTCTTCGGAGAAGGGCGATCTTCATGGTGTGTTCCGCGGCCGCCGCCGCGGAAGGCATGACCTCACGCAGTCACGCGACCCCTTGTGAAACCCTACTAGACGACACATCTACAGTACCCGACCAGGTCAAACGTCATGCATCATGGCTGTGACCCAGTTGTAGGCGATGGCAGCGTTTGTGGTCGGAAGGCGGCAGACTAATTTTACCGTTCAGGAATACTCGAGTCGCATCACGATCATTATGCCCGACTCGGGCGCGATGCTCGCGGTTTGGAAGCTCTTTTGTTGCTCCAATACTACAGTGAGTTGGTAGTGCTGCAATTTTCCTGAGCAATCTCCCCAACATCATCCTCGTAGTAACACGCTTCCCCTAAGCGAAAGCTTTGCACCACCATCATGATGGCTCCAAGTCCAAGCAGATTACTGAGGGCCGCAGCGCTGTGTCCGAGAAACGCTCCGCTCTACCCGCACTACGATGACGAATCACTCTCCCCCTTGCGTAATATTATTCTCGGCCTCGCTTCGGTACTATTGGACTTGGTGCTAGACCGGTGGCTGCCGAGTTTCTGAAAAGAACGACAGATGGGAATTGGCCATCTTCCAGGTTACATTTACTTCTAGAATTCGGTCTCTCCTTTTGTTTTCTTCCATGGTCATCACTCGCTCCATACTGAGTTCTGGGGACCCATTTAGGTGGTCGACGTAAAAACCAGTCTTGTTGCATAAGGTGAAAGTTTTTTTAAAAGAACCCGACGAGTCCACGAGGTTACGTATCTGTGGCACCCCCTTTATCGTCGAGTTCCTACATGACTAGGCTACCGACTTTTTTGCCCGTTTCACGTCAGCCGATTCAATGATGGCAGATCTAAAAGGATGAATCTATTCAGAACCTTTGAAAAGTGTTCGAAAGATCGTCGGCCATCGGCGGAGTTTCAGTGCGGTTTCTTTGCCGTAACCGCGGTGGATGATGCATGATGAACCAGAGGATGATGCGATGATACATGATGCATGAGTTTCCAGGGTCCGAGGGAATCGAATGGAAGAAGGCGTATCCATAGCAAAAATCACGCTCACGCGGGCGACGGAGTGAGATTTTACTTTGGATATCGTTCGCGTCATTCCGGTGGCAATCAGACCCACAAAGGCGTGCGGTGCGCGCGCTCGCACAGCGTCTTTGTCGACGGTGAGTATGTTCTCTCATTGTTCTCGACTCTGGCAATTGGAAATACTAATCCTCTTGGCCGGCGGAAGATACACCGTCAGCCGACACCTGGATACGAGCGAAGGCGCGATTGATCCGCATGCAGGAGGAACCCACACCAGATGCGTGCGTGTGTGCGATTAAGTCGCATTGGCTTCTTCTGGGAGCAAGCTGTCCTCATTTTACTGTCTGGAAGAAGGGCTACAGGCAACCGCCAATGAATCGAATCAGGGACTTACCGGACAAGAAGCCGGAACGTCGTTTCGACCCTACAGTTCAGTTTTTGAGTTACGTGAAAGGGGTTCCGCCGCGGTGCTCCAGGGGTTGCGCAGGTGGGACCAACAGCATTACGGGTATATGATTCATTCAGTGCCGGAGGCTATGAGCCAGCAGAACCGCCGCGTCTGGCTTAAGAGATGCGATGGTGCGACTGATAGTACACTGCACGCTGCAAGCACTGGGGTGGACGGAGCATGCCACCGACCAGTTTATACCCTGGGATTTAATACCCAAAGACAGAACGGGAATGTCCCACTAAGGCAAAGAAAAGCCGAAGCGTAGGGTCGCCACCGTTCGGACATCGTACTGTACCGGCACGCTGTCAGACGCTCATAGATAATCGAAGATTCTCGAGAGAAACAGACCAGAGAAAAAAGTCAAGAAGAACGTGATCATTTTGAGCCCTATTCGCCGCGCCCTCGAAGAGTACACGTTCAGACCCATTTGGGGAGGGGAGAAGGAGCTACTATTTACCCAGATTAGAATTCAAAGGGCTGGCAAGAAGGTCCTACTGGGGCTTCACCTTCGAGTTTGTTTTTTTGCGTCCATTTGCCTTGGAGTCTTGGGATGTGCCAAGTCACGAACCACCCGTAATTTCTTGGTTTCTTGTTGTCACCCAGTGAGAAATCCGCTCAACGACGGCGACGGTCATTCTAAGTGTGAACCGGGTGTGTTGATGCTTTAATGACTGGAATAGGCCAAGCATATCACCCCCTGAAATCAGCCCGAATACTATCCAGTTTGTTTTACCGTCCAGTCATTTAGGGGGGACGATAATTGTCCCGAATTTTCATCACTGAGGGCCCTTCTTGCGCCATCGCTGTTGCCGCGTGTGACAGAAGAGGCAACGTCGAGCGTCTGCAGGATTCATGTCAAACCGCAGAGACCAAGTATAACGGTAGCCAAAACCTATCCGAAAATTCGTAATCGGCTCTCTGATCATGATCATATATTGTGGTTGCGGCTACAAAGAGTAAACATGTTGGGTGATAGTGGTCAGTGCAGGCGGGAACAAAGCGGCCTGTGGGATAGGGCAATTGATGGTAGCAATGCGAATACCGGACGATAGCAAGCTAGACAAACAACCAAGAGATGGCAAGAAGTCTACGTACAGCGGGGCGACACACATTAGTACATCGTAAATCAAGCGAGAAACAAGATGCCGTCAATAGAGCTCAATGCGCTGCACCATCATTCCAGTATGAATCGGACGGAACACTGGCCCAGGCAGCTTCCCTAACCAACCGTCGGGGTGGTATGGGTTGTGTGGAAGTTCATCCATGCAAAATGAATCGCGTTCCTCGCCGTCCCATGGTGAAGGGCGCACCGGCGCAAGTGGGATGGGACAAGACTTGCGTGATGGTGTTAGATCAAAGCCTCGCAAGCTCAGCGGGACCCAGGGTGTGGGTGTAGGTGCACGGCGAGGGCGCTTTTTTGCTGGCCGAGGGGCACTTCCATCGTAATTCGCGTCGGAAGTAGAGGTGCGCTTGGGCGATGGAGTGGAGCTACGTGGCGAGAGAACGGTCTCCGACAATGTTCCGGTGCTACTCCCCTCGCTACCCGACCGGATCGTGTGGGACGTTGTGGAGGTAGAACCCATGTCGGTGGATTGCCCTGTGTTACTAACTTGTGCGTTGTGCATGGTGTTGACAGGCCGAAGCACGCATCTCCGGACGTGACGATTCAGATTTGATGCAACACTAAAGCGGCGACTACAGATGTCGCAGACGTGCACTAAAGGAATGGTCGTCATAAATGAAAGCGGTGGAACACCGGAGAGAAAACGCACATTTCTCGCCTGTATGGACAAGCATGTGCTACCGAGGGGGGGTCAATTGAGTAATGGTACCAAAAATGACAATGGATGGACCTTTTTCAGAGTACTTGGGCGATCAAATGCCTTTTCACACATGGAGCAAGAGTGAATTCTTTTGCGACATCGTGCTGCGGATTTGAGCGGGGAAGGCGGGTTCTCGTTTTGAGGGGGAGATGGGGGCCTCATAGGAGGGATGGCCATGGCGGGGGGGACGATCTGCTCTTCGAGAGAGGCTATGGATGGATACATGAGCCTTATATGCGGCGGGCCGGTCGCTTGCGGCACGTGGGAACTGGAGAAATTGTTGCTCGGGGATGCGAACAGTGGCGGCCATTGATATTGAGAATGGCTGGCCGTGTCTGTGGGAATATCGCCCAATATAAACCCGATGAGTGGGGATGTGAACTCGTGACCACCCAGATGGTGTGGTGAGGGGGATCCCCCCGAGAAGCTGGCCATAGCGGCACCTGACGACGTTTCAGGCACGGGGGGCGGATATTGATTAATGAAGTTGGATGCCATAGTTTACAGAGAGAGAAAAAGAGAAAGAGAAAGAATGCGAAAGTGAGGAAGGGACATCCACAGTAGCAATGATGCTGGAAGCTATATACGCATGGCGAAGGAACGGCGGGATGGGGTTGGCCAAGGACTGAGAGATCGGACGCCATCATGGATCTCCGCGCGGCTTCGCGGAACTTGAATTCTTTCAGACCAAAACCCGAGCCTGACCCTGAGGCGTGAGGTCGCCACGAGCGTCAAGCCAACCTGCCCCCTGTGTCCCCTGCTTCTGCGCCGCGAGTTTCCGTACACCCCAGCCCACGATCTTGGTCCATCTCCTGCACATGAGCCAGAGCCTTTCCGAGAAAAACAAATCGATCACCGTATTGCTGAAGAAGCGAGTCAGATGGGCTTACAACACTTGCTATCTCCTGCTTGGAGGGAAGATACCTCCTTCACCGACTGTCTACCTTTCCGCTGTGCATTACAGGAATCTCCTTTGCCCTAATCCCTGCTCCCCCGACAAGCGCTCAACGGAATTCTGCTTACCACAAGGTCTATGGCACAGTCGCCGGGTGTGCCAAATCCGTGTCTGACATCCAGCTTAGTGTCGTGTTTGGTCTTTTGACCTCAAGGGAACACGCGTAAGAATCACACAAGGCAACGCGATATGCATTAGACCTCTTTCGGTCACCTTCGGTCACCTTCGGTCACCTTCGGCGTTCCGCCACAAGCAACAAGTCAGAAACACAAACCATGCCCCAACGACACGCACGACAAGTCTGTAGTCGAAAACGACCGGAGAGCCGGGTCCATGGTGACGTCAAGAGCACAATGCCTTTCGCGGCTCTGGGGTGCACACGATCGGGTCATCAGACTGTTCCAGACTTTCTAACAAGGGTAGGTGTATTAAAACGCAGCGTAGCTCTATTATTAAACACAGCCCAGCCTGAGCATAAGCGCGAGGTGAGACAGGGTTTTGCGTGCCGTAATGTCTGTGGGACCTGTTCATTCATTCATGTCAAAGTCAGTCTAATTGCCGACTCCATGTGACGAGAGTGTGGTACATTCTTCAACCCAATGAAGCGAATCGATTAGAAAGTGATCCGAGATCCCGAGATAGGATGAGCGCGCTATTGCTCGACCTGTCGTCTTTTAGGGGTTCTGGTTCTATCTGAGCGTTGTGTTGGTTCTTGACATGTGTGATCACGGAAATCCCCGATTCAAATTGAAATTCACTTACTGTAATGACATAAATTATCTGCATAATGTTATTTCGTAGAAACAAATAGTGCAAAATAATCCCGGCGCGTCGCTGCTTTCTGCACCAAACGAACAAACGAGCGCGCGTATTTTTTAGGATGACCATCAGTTCTGCTCAAAAGACAGCTATCGAGGACGTCGTTGACGCTCTCAAGAATGCTACAAGTCCTAAGAAAAAGCGCGGCCTTTCAGAGTTGTTCTTAGAGTTGGTAGACAAAGGTACATGGGCTAATTACTATGAGGCAAGAAGTTTGTGCGCATATACACGCGTCATGCATATCTGACTGGCCACCACTCTATCTAAAGGTCATTCCCCAGCCTAGGTGTTTGAACGGCGTCTTGCGCAGTCTCCAAGCCGGCTCCTACAAGGAGCCACTAGAAGCGTACGAAGACCTGAGCTTGGTGTTCCTCAACGCACTCTATTACAACGAACCGACCAGCCAAATATACAAAGACGCGGAAACACTCAAGGCACGTAGAGATTTGCCGCACTGTCTTTGACTTTCTGATCTTGTTTCTCCTCCAGACCACGCTCGAGAATGAGTGGAAACTTCGCACTGTCTTACCTGTCTCCACGCGCACTTCTCCTCCTCCGACTTCTGCGCAGAAAGTGCATGGGCAGCTTGCAAACCAACAACAGAAAACCGAGACTCAGGTCGCTCCTCCCCCTCCCGTCGCTTTGGCAGTACCAATCAAATCCGTGGGACATCAAGCTCCAACACAGAGTGGTATGCCATCAGCACCTGCTGTCGACTCTCCCCCTCCACCGCAAGCTTCCACATCAAATCAACCGAGTTCCCCCCCGCGCATGTCATCACCGGATATGGACGTTGATGTTGGGGGAACGCCAGAACCCGAGAGTATGGGTGTCGACGACATGGCCCGAGATGGCGAGAGCGATCTTGTAGTTCAACAGCTGGATCGTGGTCTGCCGCGATGGGAAGGCCTTGGCGACACTGGATGGATGAAAGAGAAAGAGGGGTCAGAAGATCGCTGGTTGGAGCTCATCCTCGCTATCAAAGGGCACAAAGACACCGTGTGCGTGTTTTCCCTCCTTCCTCGGCGGGCGCACAAACTTAGCGTTCCACTAGTGGTAATCGCTATGCGACAGCGATTGAGGCCATGCCAGAAGAAACCAACATCCCCTATTTGTCTTTCAACGTACGTGGCACCGGTCCTCCCGGCGCGGCGTTTATGTCTGACGGATCTCAACTAGTTCCCCCTTTCGTTAAAACTTGTCGAGGTAGTCCCCCCTCAACCTCCTAACTTTTTTTCTACTCACTTCGGCATAGAGCCATGCGCGTGCCAAAACTTATGCGTCCAATAAGGCTTTTGATAAGGAGGTTGCCCAGCTATTTGAGAAAGCACGCAGGTGGCACGAACCTGGAAGCGACGCGTATGGGCATGTCTTGCTGCTTCAAGTACGGTTTCGCTAGCCATTCCTCGCCGTCTTCGTGCTTACTTTCACCTCTAGCGCCTGTACCAGGCTCTCACATCACCCTCCCCACCCTCCGGACCTCCTTATGTTTCTTCCACCAATTTTGCCTCGCTTCGTGCGGGCCCTGGATCTGCACGCCCACTACACACATCCTCCGATTCCGAAAAGCTCCCTGCGGTCACCACGTTTAGGGTGTCTTCGAAGGACCGGACGTTTGTTGACGAGGTGACATATCGTGGATGGAGTGTCAAGCTTGCAGACTGGCTGCATTTGAGTAACCCAGATGACCCCTCAAAGCCGATAATTGCTCAAGTGTTCAAGTGCTACGTGTCTGAAGAGCCGTGAGTGGATTTCAATTTAGGGCGTCTATCGGAGATGAGAGCACGTCCGCAATAGGGCACGGAAGGGCCAGCCGGGCGTTACTGCGTGTTGGTACTATCGACCCGAGCAGACATTTCATCCGGCACAACGGCAATTCTGGGAGAATGAAGTTTTCAAGACAAGTAAGTAGTATTCGTTTATTCTTTGAAACCTGCGACGATACGCTGCGTACACAGGTCATTTTGCGGACCATCCTGTGGAGGACATTATCGAAGGGATTGCTTGCCAGTTCACCGCGCGCCACATTCGTGGGCGTCCACGGCCACCATCTTGGTACCTTGGGTGGCCCCTATATGTCTGTGACTCACGGTACAATGATCGAGAGCGCATTTTCGTCAAGATTAAGAACTGGAACTCATGTGTGCCGGAGGAAGTGCGCAAATCTGCGGACTTCATGCCCATCTACCCATTCGAGCGAATGGTTTTCCCACGTCGCTTCGGCAGCCCATTCCTTAAGGGTTCGCGCATACGGGGGCCAGGAGGCATCGGTGAGAGTATCGACCGAGCCGAAGGGGAGCGGATTGAAGGTGGCGGCACGGGGAGGAAGCGTACTAGAAAGGCTGGTGCTCCAACTGACATTTCAGGTCCGAGCAAGGGATTATATGTTGGTGTGGGGCCAGCGAGTGTGCCGGGAGCCACACCTCAAGCGGCCGTGTACCCTCCGCAGCCCGCGAGTGTTCAGCCGAGGACAGAGGACAGGTCGATTGTCACGGCAGCGGGAGGCGCAGCAGTGTTGGGAAATAATGCAAACATGGAGAAGCTGTCAGCGGAGACTGGTGCGTGTTGTGCTACTCTGTTTTCGATTCCCCCTTAGCTTCCATTGCAACCAGCGAGGCATTTCGACCGGGACCCAGAAACAAACGAGGTACTATGGTTCGCGGCACCTCCGCTGAACATTGCGCGGAAGCCTGCGCCTCGGCACAGCCTGCAATATTTGCATTGGCTTGCAACGAAGCGCAAAGCAATAGAGGAAGATAGGAATGGGGCCGAGGGCATGAATGTAGACACGAATGAAGAACGCGTGAAGCGCACTCGTAGTTGGGCAGCGAACACGACAGCTACGGAGAGGGTAGATAGATTCTTAATGGAGTCGAGTCAAGACTGAGACGATTGTAGTCATCAGTGGTGATGGGACGTGCCTGGGTGCCTCGCGGCGTTATAGTAGCTTTGTAAATACTCGTCTTCACTTTTGACCACTTCGCACGACTCAACTCTGTCCTTGGTGCGCTATCAACCACCCCTCCTTCCCCCTACCCCTTCCCCTACCCCCCACCCTATTTCCCTCTCATGCTATCTGATTCTCTCGGTCAGTCCTGGTCCCCTTCACCCACCCAAACTTCCGCCCAGGACTTGGGAGAAGATGATCGACAACCACAACCTCAGCAGGAAGATCCGGGAAGTGAGGCGATTGTATTCGAAATGAAATGGATGGTGACAGATGTCGGGGGCGAATGTGCGTTTCCATGTTCCCTCTGCCTTTTCCCTGACCCTTATCTGCCCTGACCCATCTCTAGTGGTGAGTTTCGCAAACACTCTTTTTCTCCTGCCAGATCAGACTGGGTTACTATGGTTGTTAATACTTTCCAGGACGGTATCGAGAAGAACGGCATCTTCATAGACCCTAACCTCGACTCCGGTTCGGAGAGCACGGGAGGTATGCAGTTCCTCTGCGTGAAAATCATAGGCTTCACACGTTTCCCCCCCCTCCACGGTTCCCCTGTTAGAATGGGAAGATGAGTCCCCCTATCCCGAAGTGCGGGCTGCCGTCTCCAACACAGACGACATGGAGATGCCGGTTGATACAATTCGCGCTTGGATGATCGGGCTCTTTTGGGCCATTATCATTCCCGGTCTCAACCAATTCCTTTATTTTCGATACCCCAGTATCACCATTGGTTCGGTCCGTTGTACAGCTTCTGTGCAGAGTCAAGTACTAACGTGACCCACCAAGCTCGTAGCCCAACTTCTCTCGTTCCCACTCGGGTGCGCGTGGGCCCGTTCAGTTCCCGGTGTCAGAATACTTGGAGTTCCCCTCAATCCTGGTCCCTTTTCACTGAAGGAGCACGTCCTTATCACTGTGATGGCGACCGTGGGCTCTTCAAGCGCCTATGCGGTACGTTTCCCCTCCGGTCATGGGTATCCGGTTGTTCCGGTTGCATCGTCTTACGATCACTCTCCTTGCTTATGGCAGACCGACATTCTTGCTGTGCAAAGAAAATATTACCACCAAAATTGGTCATTCGGCTACCAGTGGCTACTCGTGATGTCCACTCAACTCATCGGCTTCTCTATGGGTGGCGCTATCAAGCGCTTTCTTGTGTCCCCGCCTTCAATGAGTCCGTGCACAGTTGTTTTCCGATTATTCTCCTCTAACAGTCGTGCCTTTACGATGTAGTTTGGCCCGCGAACCTTGTCACTTGTGCACTTTTCAATACCCTACATTCCCAAATTTATTCGGGTTTTCGCGACACAGGAATGAGCCGTGAGCGCTTTTTCCTCTTTGGCTTCCTTGCCTCCTGCATCTGGTGTATGTGCTCCTTGCCTCCTTTTGCGTTCTTTCCTGTGAACTTCTTTAAAAGATATCTTCCCTGGATATTTATTCACTGCACTATCTACCTTCTCTTGGGTGAGTGTGGTCGCCCGCAATTAGTGCATCAATAATTTATCTACTTCTATGATCCAGGTGACATGGATTTGGCCACATGACAGTACGTTTCAATCTATAGTTCCTTCTCCCATATGGTTTTCAGATAATGACCTGAACCATTACAGTTGTATGTTTCATTTTTCCCATATTCTTCGTAGGCGCGACTCACCACGTTCCATACTCATCTAGGCGGTCAATCAGCTCTTTGGTTATAACTCGGGCCTAGGTAGGCAATACAGGCACTTCCTCAGATGTCGTTTGTAATTTACTTTAACTCACAGGAATGTCTGTTCTCACTTTTGATTGGAACAATATCGCTTTCGTTGGAAGTCCGTGAGTATTTCCGTTCCCTTTCCGTCACCCTGATCGATCTCTGATTCGCAATGCATCAGACTCGCAACGCCGTGTACGTGATTCCGCAAAAGAGCTACTTTGTGTTTTCCGAGAACTGATGGCTTCGGGGATCAGGGTGGGCAGAGGCCAATGTCATGATCGGCTTTGTCTTCTTTTTTTGTCAGTGTGTTGTTGTATTTAGTCTGGGGAAGTTGCATCTCTAACGGGTTAACTTTTCTTACAGGGATATTAACCCCTATAACTTATGTGTGCATTTTGCACCTTTATTATTTTGTTTGAGAGGCTGATTTTTTCATCCGAAGTACACAAATACGTGGTATTCAAAGTTTACACCGTGCGGAACGTTCCATCTTTCTCCTTCGTTTGTATCACCAACTTGCTCCCAAGGATGATGTCGCGCCATATGTACGACAACACTGGGGCGCAATACAACGTCTCCCGGATATTGTCTCCACAGGCAACGCTCGACGAGGATGCATACAAGGGGTACAGCCCACTATTCTTATCGTACGCTTTTATCAGGTTATTCCATTGTCGGACAATAATGGGAAGTAGTGCTTCATTTGCCATAGCCTATGGCACGAGCTTTGCGAGCATCACTGCGACGTTGGTGCATTCCATGCTCTACTTCCGCAAGCAGATATGGCTCCAAGCAAGACGATCATTGAGTGAGCAGCCCGATGTCCACGCACGACTAATGGCGCGTTACCCCCAAGGTTCGTGAATCGGTACATAAACGACCATTCCCGTTACCTGACATTTTCCAGTCCCGGAGTGGTGGTATTTCAGCATTTTTGGTAAGTCAACATGGTCCAGGCCCATTTTATTCGCGTGATCTCATCCCTGGACATATAGTTATTGTGTTCGCGATGAGCGCAGTGACTATTGAGGTTTGGCCTACCGAGATGCCAATATGGGGATTGATCCTTGCGCTATCTGTTGCTGCAATCTATATCGTGCCGACGGGGATGATCCAGGCGATCACAAACCAACAGATCGGCCTTAATGTGCTCACTGAGCTTATTGCTGGATACGCCCTCCCCGGCAAACCCCTTGCCTTGATGATTTTTAAAACATATGGATATATCGTAAGTCACATCTCGGTACAGCTTACGACATTGCTAAACCCGGATGGTTTGATTTCGAGCATAGATGATGGCACAAGCATTGCAGTTTACATCCGATATGAAACTAGGTCATTACATGAAAGTTCCACCAAGGTCAATGTTCTGGTGCCAGATTATTGCTACGGTAGTCGCAGGTACTACACAATTGGCCGTACAACAATGGTTGGTGGTTTTTTCTCACCCAACCAAATAATCACCATTTTTATGACCCTGCTTGGGTAGGATGTTTGCCGACATACCAGATTTCTGCGAGCAGCACCAGAATAGCCGGTAAGTTACCATTGTGGTGCACTTTAAGAATTAAGAATAATCGCTTCATCATAGCTTTACGTGCGCTAACACAGAAGTCTTCTTCGTTGCTAGTGTAGTTTGGGGTAGGTTTTAGTTATCGCTGTCCCCGCGCCCCCGCGCTTGACCAACGCTCCTTTTTTAGGGGTAATTGGCCCGAAGCGCCAGTTTTCCCCTGGACAAATATACCAGTGAGTGACGCGTGCCGTATCCTCTTATTTTTACTGACAGTCGTGATAGTGGTACACTCTAAGTCAGAGACCGGCCACGTTCAGCGCTGAAGAGTTGATTCCTTTCAGGTCTTACATATTTCTTCCTGATGGGGGCCCTAGCACCACTGGTTGGATGGCTGATTAACAAGCGATGGCCGAAAAGCATCTTCAAATATGTTAAGTGAGTCGGGCTATTTTTCGGAGTGGTGACAACACCCAACAGTGCACATTCGTTCAGTATCCCCGTTGTGTTAGCAGGCACAGGTTGGATCCCACCAGCAACGGCGGTCAATTATATCCCCTGGGCACTTATCGGATTTATCTTCAATTATGTGATTCGGAAACGTCACTTCAACTGGTGGGCAAAATATAATTGTGAGTATTGCCTTCGATCCACTCTACCTACTCTTCCGATCATTGACGGCTCCCATCTTTTCGCAGATGTGCTCTCTGCTGCGCTCGACTGCGGGACAGCGATCGGGACCTTGATTGTGTTCTTTGCGTGAGATCAATCCACCCATTTCCCCTGGCTTCGTTGACAGGCTTTTTTTTCAGCCTGCAATATCCGCGGCGTGGGACCATAGGGAAAAATACGATTGAGAGCTGGTGGGGAAATACTGTATACATGAAGACGGCAGATCAACAAGCACTGCCATTGCGACAAGTTGCTCCAGGAGAATTTTTTGGGTTAGTCACTGTGGTTGAACTGTTAAGCCTCCATAGAAGCTAACACGGTCACTACTTTTCAGACCTAGATCGTGGTGACGGGTCAGGTATTATCACTTATTGTGGGATCACTGTTGTTGTAATTTTATTATGTATTTCGTATACTCGGATTCTCTATAGACACCACACGCACACGTACACAATCTAATCTGAACATTATATCGGACACGTCAGATCTGCGTCGGTCCTTCCATCGCTACCGTCTCAATGTCTTCGAGTAATGAGACGCTCCCTTCATCCGCTTTTGAATCGCTCCTTCCAAAATTATTGACTATCCTTCAAGTCACTCAACGTCCGGAAGGGACAACCAACGTACGAAATAAACAAGATCTGTTGCAGGCTGTAAGACATGACGAATTCTTTTCTTGGGGGACGCCCCATTAATTAAACCCCCTCCACAATAGATTCAAGCGTTCCGCGAAGCTATGAGCCATGCGCGCGACGTCGCGGGTGCACTTCCTGGTGGAGAGTTGCTCATAGAGGAGCAAGATGAAATAATTGCTATGCTCGAGAGGCTGCGGGCAAAGAAACGGTACGATCTGAAAATGCTAGAGTCGCCGAATCGGTTGAACAAAAAAAACATTCCTTGTGATCCAGATTACAATTGCAGGACTTTTCGGATAAGGTGATTGACACCAAGGGGCACGACATACCCCAGTACGGCGTCGGCCAGAACCCGCAGATGGAGGTAGACTCCAACGCGTCCACCCCCGCTTGAGAGTCCCCTACATGGCTTTGCTAGTTCGACCTCGAGAAACATGACGTGAAGAGGGAAAGGTGTGCTTACCACTGTTGTCGATATTTATTCATCTGTACGTATGGCAAATGTTTGTTGGTCCGCCGGTCCAATGTGCGATCACTAACCAACTGGCGGACATGATCTCCTCGCCGAACCATCGCTTCACGCTCCCATTTGTTCTACTCCTTCACTTTCATCGGCCGGTCCGGTCATATCAGGCAGCGCCTCGTTCTTTGCTTCACTTCATTCACTCTTTTTTGTGTTTTGAACTTGGTTATGCTTTGTCGTCTTTTGGCTGGCTTCCTTCTCGTCACTTCTCGGCGACTCGCGGTGCTCGCACAGGCTTCCACCGTCGTCTGGAACAGTCCTACTCCTGGCGACAGATTCAGCTCGGGGGACACCATCATCGGTAAATGGCAGACTCCCGGAAAGGTCGTCTCACCTTCTTTCGGGCTCTGTACCGCCGGCGAAAACCATTGCGGGGCCACGGTGTGGCCCGAGGTTAAAGAGAGCGCGGGATACTATTTGGTGTCCCTGTACGGATGAGTCCCACGTCTAAAATCGAGCAAAAAAGTCTTTAATTGCTGAAAACAAAGTCATTTGGTAGAGCCGTTCCGGGCGTAGACAAGGAGTCGGCTTATTACCTTCGGATGAAGGACGATTTTGGTCACACCTACTCTTCGCCGATATTTACCCTCACATGTGAGCAGCCCCGCTTCGTTCTTCTCCCAGTTCTCTTTCCCTTCTTCATTCTTGATAAAGAAAAAACAACGAAAAGCCGTGTTCTGACATACGAACGCCCGCTTCTTTTCACCCTGAATAGCCTATCCCCAAAACGAGAATAACCCAGCAACACTCCCGCCTGATGTCGCTGCCCAACCTCAATCTGAATCCGACCAAGCGCCGATGTCCTCCGTCACAACTCCTTCCGCCTCCAACTCATCGAACCCTACACCGGCAGATCCCGCGGCACCTTATGCCCCGGACCCAAGTTCTGCCGCCGTACCGCACCCACTCGCGACCTCGGGACCCCTGGTCGCCGCAGCGCACAGCGCACCACCGGCTGCAGCCCTGGCCGTCCCCCTTTCACTCGCAGGGGCGATCATCGTGCTCGCAGGTGGCCTCGCGCTACACCACCGCCGGCGCCTCGTCGCTGAGAAGAAGCGCGCACGCGAAAAGCTCGCGCGCAGTACCTCGCGACTGCGCTCCACCGGCCTGGCTCTGAACCTGGGTTCAGGGGGCGGCGGCATATACAAGGGTGCGGATGACGTGGACGCAGACGTGGACGTGGAAAAGGCGCTTTTTGCGCGCGGTGGCGCTTTGTTCCGAGGAAGGGGTGGAGAATTTTTTGCCGATCATACTGCAGACGCGTATTACCCCCGGGTGACCGCTGGGGCAGCCCCCCTTTACCCTTACTATGGACCCGAGCCGCGTCAACGGACGCGACATCTGGCCCTAGACCTGTTGCCAGCGCTCGGCTATCGACGGCCCCGTCCGCCTCCTCCGCCCCTATCGTCTTCCTCTGTCCTCGTCATCACTCCCCCGTGGGTATCTCGGTGATGTCGACCGCACCCGCAGCCGCGGATCCGGATCGAGAAATAGCGGCGGGTCGCTCTGGCGTTCGCTGTCGGTCTCACGTCATCGTCGCAAGGTCGCACCGCCTTCGACTTTGGCCTCCTCCCCGTCCATGACCGAGTCGGTGACGTCGGAGGTCCTTACATCGTACTTGCCCTCCCCGGATCTCGTCGACCAGGGACTCCGCAGCCACGGTGCCGGCTACTTTGAATTCGAAAACGTGCCGCTTAGCCCGCCTCTGCTGCATACGCGCGAGGCTTCGGAACCTGAGGATTCGCGCATGAAGGAACTGCGTGGGGTGTATGAGGCCGTTGCACGCGCCTTGGGGAGCACGCGTGTTGGCTAACGCTTTGTTTTATATATCCTATTTGATTGCATGTTATTATTTATCCTTCTTGTCGACTCAATGCCAAAGAAATGACAGGGCTATCTCCGAAAACTGCCGGTACATCGTAGGGTAAAGAAAACAAAATGTAATACGACCACGAAGTGTGGGGGGGTCAGATAGGTATAAACTAAAAGATGCATGTATCGCAGACGGGAGTAGCGAGGATACAGAGACAAGTACAGATAACAGCGAGTGTTGACCAAGTTTTACAACGGGTAATGAGGGAGTGTTTGAAGGGTATCAGCGCCATGATTACTGAAATAAGAAATAACGGAAACGAGCGTGGTGTGAGAAAACAAATCGAGCGGAAAAGAGGAAAGGTAAATGAGGGGTTAACTATAGTCTCTTTGAATGATGCGGACCATCCCGCGGTGTCGCGATATCGTTAGGAAGGTATGTCTCCTGCGCGCATGACGATATCTCGTAGCGTTGTCGGGAGGATAGTTATGAACGCTGAGAGCGTTCTGCGCATCTCACCTTCGTGAACATAGTTTGGTTCATTGAGAACCCTTATACCCGAGAGTTGAGGACAATCATGGAGTGGCGGGGCTCCACTCGTTACATGCACTTTGTGAAGTGTCGATCGAGGAGACACGAGACCCGACAGTGGGTAGGATCCAGGAATGCGGCGAGTAAGGCCGACATTCGTGCAGAGACTCGGGTGCCGCGGGTAGAGCAGGAGCTCAACACCGCGCACCTTCCCAGAATGTTGAACTTCAATGACCAAGATATCTGCGATGCCGTCGCCCCGGGTACTACCATCGAGGCGAAGAGAGGTGTTGTGGTGAGCATCGCAAAAATTACGAAATTCGGTCCAATCGGTAGCACCAACTATTACCTGCTCATCACCAGCAAGTAACAAATCGTCCGGGGGCTCATGCATTGTCCCTCCCTGTTTGAGATAAATACCTGCGGATTGAAAAGCAAATGTCTCAGGGAACTGGGAATCTGGTAGTGATAGGGTACTATACATCTCAGCGCTGACAATCGTGCCGTCTTCGTCCGCGAGTACCTGGGACTCACGCTCGGTCTTGTCAACGCTCGTGTGTGTACTTATTGATGGAGAAACGGTGGGTCGCTGCAGTCGAGGTCGTGGCGATCGAAGTGGACGATGTAGTCGTGGATCCGGATGCTGTTGAAAAGCCTGAGATAGCAGACTGAGCTGACTTGGCCGAAGACACGGAGATTTTCTTCCTGGCTTTGTTGGACTGCATAGAATGAACCAAGTAAGTACCCAGTTCTAGGTTTGAAAAAGCTAATGCATAGGGCCATAGCTCACGTTGAAGTCCAAATCGGGCTCTACCCTCAGAGTCCGTCATTGCCTCGGCGGTTTGGTCGATGGCTGGATCTGTTTGGGGAGAGGTGAGACAGGACGCCGCCTCCAATGCTCGCAGTCTTCCTGTCCGATCGTGCTTTACTTGTCCAGCCAAGAGTGGAAGTGGGAAGGGCGTCAAAGGACGATTCTTCTTCCGAGGAATGCGCATCTCCGGAGTCCATCGAAAATCACGATCTTCCGCACGCGATGACGCAGCCCTGTACTGGTCAGTGAAAGAACTTGGAAGATCTATCTGCCCGTGCATGCGAATGCAGCCGCCGTGCCGGCGTCGATTTTTGAACTGGTTTACTCAAATCCCTTCCTGAGCGTCTTCTACAAGAGGATCCCTTTTTAAAGGGTCCCTCTAAGGGCTCCGGGGGAGATGCATCACCTACGCCGACAGAAGGTGGGCAAGGCAGAGGTTCTAATGGTGGAGGAGACAACGGAGGCGGGTACGCAGGGGGGGGACTAGGGCGCGGGAGGTGTCACTTGTACAGTGGGAACAGCGAAGGGCACGGAATCTTGAGGTGAAGGGGGGAGGGGAAACGTCAAGGAGAGTGGAGACACGTTGTGTCTCTGGGAAGGGGTGGGGGTGGTGCGGGAAGTGCCCTGGCTTGGACCGGATGGGGAATGAGAATCTCCACCCTCTCTTAGTGCACGGGGCCGAGGGGGAAGGAGAGTCTGGACCAGACGACCACCCACTGGGAAGCACCGGTAGTGAGCGGGAACCCGTAAGGGTGCTTACGCGAATCGCCGTGGGTTTGAATAAAAGTAGATCCGGGCGATGAATCGGGGAAGCGGGATAAAGCTAATGGGGCAGGTGCAACCTCATCCTTACGGAAAGGGTCATCCTCTGGAGTAAATGAGCGGTCCTCAGGTGGTTGTGCCGCGTACGGATGAGCATGACCATTATCTGAATAGGGATGATAAGAAAACGACGAAGGGGCCAGAGCCTGAGAGGTGTTTGTTGACGAAGAGGGTTGGGAATTAGGAGATACCAGCTTTGTGAGGGAAATTTTGGTACGAAGCCTGGATATAGGTGACGCTTTGGATTGTCCGCTATGTTTTTACAACGGCGAGGTGAAAAGAGGCAGGGAGAACATCACGTTAGCTCAGAAAACGAATCGGAGAAGTCACTCACTAGATCTGTTCGAGAATCGGACCTGAGGGTATCGCGTTGCTCTGCGATTGAGCACGACGAAGTCGGGACTACAGACGAGATGCTAGAGAGATCCGGAGAGGTGTGAGCAAAGGCCGAGGGGAGTCGCGAGTTGGAGTGCGCTATTCTCCGCGGGTCCGTCCTACGATAAACTGAGAGACGAGATGACGACAAAACACGCCGATCTACATTATCGACGAGGTCGTCGTCGTCGTCAAAAAAGGAGCGTCGGGGGTCAGAACCTGGCGGGTGGGAGGGGGGAGGAGGACATTTGCGAAAAGTGCGATTAAGAGAGACCTTGCAAATGGAATTGGGTTGAACGGTCGATGTGAGGGAAGAGCAGGTACAACGACTCTGCGGGTGCGGAGGGCAGAAAGAGAGACTTGAGGGAGCGAAGAAAAGAAAAGGGAGCGTCGAGTGGGCTTGGGAGTAGTCATTTGAGAGATATCCATTCAATTCCATCGCAGTCAAATATATGCGATTGCCTCGATTCCCTTTTCAGATTCAGATTATTATCGCCTTATATGGATCTGTCAAGCCGATCTAAATTTTATTAGACTTCTCGTCCGGTCTCCGCGGCTTTCCTTCTTCTCGTTTCCATCCCGCTGACGTCCCGTTGTCCAATCCACCCCATTCGACGACTTGCAGCCCAGCGACGCAGATTTCTCCTCGATTCTTGACCCACTTAAGCTGCTGTGGTACCTGATACAGCAGTTCTACGATCCCTGCTTCTTCCCGCGTCGTTCCCGAGAGCGAAAAAGAAATGAAGTGACCAAAGGTATCCTTTCGCTTCCGTTGGACCCGTTAATCTGCTCATGCTGTTATTCGACTCCACATACAGGACTTCTCACACAGTGACAATCATACTATCTCTGACAGAGGCGCCTTCTGTGTCATTGACAAACTTTTTCATCCAGTCTCGAACTTCATTTTACTCTGTCGGTCTTTCGGCGGTGTCATCTGTGGACTGCTCGAAGCGCGCCACATGAATTAGTGAGAGAAGAAAAACTATAGTACATTCCAGTAATACAATTCCGACAGAGACTCGGATAATTCAGCTACTCCCACAGTAAAACATAGACATAGAACAAGACAGAGGGCTCATACAAAAATATGGGATCCGAAGAAGGACAGAAGGGAAAACGCCGGTGTATCGCTTAAGAAAGACAGAGTATGACAGGTTCGCTGTTACAGCGGAACTAGTACTGTAGTTGATTGCCCAAATGTTCAGCGCTCAGCTCCCAGTGGCAGGGAGCCCATCAAATGTTCCGTCAGGGTATTAGGCACGGCAATCTCACCAAAACCAGAGTTCCCGATGACTGACCCTCTCTCCGAATACGATGACGGTCCCGGCCCAGATTCGCACCGTTGCCTGCTTTGTGTCGGCCTGTTGGTACCTCCGGGCTGTTCTAGTTGCTGCTGCGTGGCATTCTTCCTGCCCCGCCGACCACCTAGCCCTGCATAGCACCCCGCGGGAACTGCCTCTTCGCTGTACTCTCTCCTTGCGAACACCGGCTGTAAGGCTACGGCGAGCCTGGGACTTGGGTTCCGACTTGGCAGTGAGAATCCGATTCCCAGCCCGATACGCTGCACACCACCATCCCCGTCACTAAGCGCGAAAATTTCCTCGCGTGGAGTGGCAGTCCGCGGAGGGGGTGGTGGCGCGCGCAGCAACGGGATCGTCGGCGATGGCACAGATGGACTTGGGAGCTGCGGACGCGGTAGTAGCACATTCGAACGCGACTTGCGCAGAGCGCACGCCCCTGCTCACGTAAACGCCTTGTCAGTGCCGTTAGCGT